>JARHVA010004480.1:182500-222500 GCA_037957365.1 Torreya grandis | reverse complement strand
CCTAGGATTAGAACAAGATCACACTCAAATACTAGGGAGCCTTTGTTTGTGATGGGGAATCAAGAACAACAAACATGCTCTGATCCCACTTGTTAGGATCTTGCTCCTCAGAAAGAGCACAATATGATTACTTTGTATTAGCAATTAAACATGCTGAATTAACCAAAAGCAATAAGTAACTAGAATTCACAAATAGCACAAAATATGAGAGACAACACAAACTGTATTAAATACTCATCCAAAAAGAAAATATAATAAAGAAGATGCCACTTCTTCTTCCACCTCTACAAGGCTTCCCACACCTCAAGGGCTCCTAGTAATTCTCAATCAAGAGTTCACTCTCCTACCAAAAATGGTCCCAACACACAACTCACACACAGAATTGGTGTTCACCTCCAACCAGTCAGTAATAACCCTGCCAGTACACAAGTACTCTAAAGTACTTCAAGTAGATCTCTCATGAACCTACAATAACTTGCAATTCAACAGACCTTACACATGTAGATCTCCTATGAGCTTGCAAAAACTTGCAACTCAAATGATCTTACAATGGAAGGATCTTCTTTGCCTTCCTTTTTAGCTCATCATTACAATACATGCCAATGGGTCTATAAATAGATCCCACACTTAACCATAACTTAGACTCTTAATTTACTATAATTATCCACGCAGCTCAAGACTCGAAAAAGCCTTTACATGCAAACACTCGGTTCAACAAAATAACTGTTCGTGCAATGAATAGTTTTAGAACACATAGGTGACCAACATTGGTCCTTGTCTGCCTGGAGATGACCGATGTCAGCCGACATCCTGTCGATGCCAGTTGCCCTTCTACTCACCACTGATCGACGTCAGTCGGCCTAATCGATACCGGTAACTGTGACACTCAACAACTCCTCCATGTCTACAAATAGTTGAAGCTTTTAGCTCCACAACCTAACAATCTCCCACTTGGAGATAAATATCTACAAATGTACTTGTACCTATACATCATCTAGTTTGTTTCCTGGCATTGTATCCCTCTTCAAGATCACCCTTGAAGACCAACCACCACAAAACCTGTGGTGCACCCCCTGTCATCCAAATCACCTACCACATCCGCATCTACAAACCTATGTAGAAAATAACTTGACCCTGCATAGTATGTACACCTGCTGCTGGTCCCTCTTAAATACCTGAGAATCCACTGAATTGCCCTCCAGTGCTTCTTTCCTAGATTGGCTCCTAACTTTTTGACAACTCCCACTGCTTGGGAAAACTCAAGTTTAGTACACACATGTACTCAACCTCATTATGTGAATCAAGACACTATTCATAGAACTATCCAACCATCAGTGTGCTAACCGGTCTCACACAATCATCCTGAAACAAAGTCAACCTGTGACCTTCCATGTCCCTAGAACACACTCATGCCAAAGAATCTTGCTACTCCCAGATTCCTCATGACATACTTTTGAACTAGCTTTACCTTTAGTTCAGTAACTCCCTATAAGTGTAACCCTGCAACAAGCACACAATATAGTAATAGGATAATGTAGCTAATATTATCCAACCTGGTAAAGAGAAACACAATGGTCAAACCTCCATTGTCCTATAGCTTATTCAAGACCATATACCCTGGTCTTCTATCTCATGTATCCATTCCCACTCTTCCTTATCCTGAACATCCATTCATCTCTCAGTGCTTCCTTCCAGCTGGCAACTCCAACCAAAACTCCCGTTTGGTTCTTCTCCAAGGAATCACATCCTCATCCATGCCAAGCTCCCACTGTTTCTTGGATCTACCTGCTCTGCTTCTTTAATAACTTCCTGGTTCTTGATCATCAGTGAGCAAAAAGTAGTGTAAAGAAGGGAAATGATGAATTTGAGGCTTACTTACCCTTTAAGTCCTCCATATGGGTGCTTGAGACTCCTTGACAGCTTGCTATCCACCCAAAATCCATCTCAGTGATCGATGCTGGTCACATCTCAATCTACATCTGACTAATGTCGGTTTTATGCGACTGTCTCATCACCAACATTGGTTCCCTTGACCGACACTGGTGTTTATCTATCCCAAGTCACCAACATTGGGTTGCACATAGCCGACATCGGTCCCTGTCTAGATGCTGATGTTGATTTTCTAATCGACATCGATCTCTGTGTTTTACTTGTGAGTGATGACCTTTACCTGGGAGCTCTTTTTGGATCAAACCCTTGTCCATATCAACCTTGCTCTGCTTAGAATTCATCAGCCCCTTACACTGATCTCTGTCTGTCACCTTCTCCTTGGAAACTAAGGCTTTCCTATTCTTGTCACTAACATCAAATTTCTCAAGAAACGTCACTTTCTTCTTTTGCATACAGAAATCTCAATCCATGCTTCTCAAATCTGAAAGCATACCCTTTGACTCAAGAACATGCATCCCTTTCTTATTCATGTGACCAAGCCTATTAAGCCACATCTTTGAATCTACAATTGAAGTAGATAACCTAGAAAGAGAATCAATAATACAAGTAGATAGATAAAGCGTATCTGCTTTCTTACCTCTTGATACAACAAGTGCACCCTTGGTAACCTTCCAAGAGTCCGCTGTGAGAGTTACTGTGCAACCCTCATCACCCAAATTTCTAACAAAAATCAAATTCTACTCCAGAACTGGGACATGCATGACCTCCTTCAACACCCATGTGTTACCTGTCTACAATTTCAGCTTCACTTCCCTTTTTCCAACCATCTAACAAGGCTTACCATCCCCTAAATAAATTTCTCCAAAGTCTCCCTAGACATACTCATGAAAAAATTCCCTATTTGGGGATGCATGGAAAGAGGCACCAGAATCTAAAAACCAAGATTCTACTTTATCTAAGGAACATACCAGAGCATCTTGTGCAACATAATCTGCAACATCTACTTTTTCATGTCCTTCATGCTGATCTTCACCTAGCCAACAATCTCTCTTTAAGTGCCTTTGCTTTCCACATTTCCAGTAGGTTATTTTGCCATACCTAGACTTGGATATCCTACCTATCTTGGACCTCGATCTCCCATGCTCGATCTTCTCTCTTTGCCTTCCCTTGCTTTCCACACTCAAAGCATTTCCTGATGATTCACTTGTGCTTTTCATACAAATTTATTGATTCAAGATTACACTCACAACATCATCCACTTTTAATATTTTTGAAGCAGACGCAGTATTACTAACTGCCATTACCAAACTCTCCCAACTTTCAGGTAATGATAATAAGATTAAGAGAGCCTTAATTTCATCATCAAAAATAATATTGACTAAATTTAACTGGTTTACCAAACCATGGAAATCACTAAGATGACTATGTATAGATCCACCTTCCAACATTTGCAAATTAAATAATTGCTTCATAAGAAATACCTTATTTGAAGCTGAGGGTTTTTCATATAAATTTGCCAAAGATTCCATCAACTCTATCATTGTCTTAGCTTGAGATAAGTTGGAAATCACAGACGATGCAAGGCTCAACTTTATAGATCCCAGAGCCTTCCGATCAAGAACCTCTCATTCTTCATCCTTCATATCCAGGGGCTTGCATGCAACCCCACCCAACGGTAAGTACAAATCTTTTTGATACAGATAATATTCAATCTACATCCTCCATAATTGATAGTTCTTGCCATTAAACTTCTCCATTCGTAGCTTACTTTCTTCTGCCATTGCTCTACTCCCACTCAAATAGAAACCCCTATGAGTAACCTGTAATCAACACACACTAACTAGATCTAATACAACCTATTAGTAATCCCAACCAAAAGCTCTGATACCAGTTGATGGGGAATCAAGAAAAACAAACGTGCTCTGATCCCACTTGTTAGGATCTTGCTCCTCAGAAAGAGCACAATATGATTACTTTGTATTAGCAATTAAACATGTAGAATTAACCAGAAGCAATAAGTAACTAGAATTCATAAATAACACAGAATATGAGAGACAACACGAACTATATTAAATACTCATCTAGAAAGAAAATACAATAAAGAAGATGCCACTTCTTCTTCTACCTCTACAAGGCTTCCCACACCTCAAGGGCTCCCAGTAATTCTCAATCAAGAGTTCACTCTCCTACCAAAAATGGTCCCAACACACAACTCACACACAAAATTGGTGTTCACCTCCAACCAGTCAGTAATAACCCTACCAGTACACAAGTACTCTAAAATACTTCAAGTAGATCTCTCATGAACTTGTAACAACCTGCAATTCAATAGACCTTACTTACACATCTAGATCTCCTATGAGCTTGCAACAACCTGCAACTCAAATGATCTTACAATGGAAGGATCTTCATTGCCTTCCTTTTTAGCTCATCATTACAGTACATGCCAAGGGGTCTATAAATAGATCCCACACTTAACCATAACTTAGACTCTTAGTTTACTATAATTATCCACACAACTGAAGACTCAAAATAGCCTTTACATGCAAACACTCAATTCAACAAACTAACTATTTGTGCAACGAATAGTTTTAGAACACACATGCGACTGACATCAGTCCCTATCTTCTTGGAGATGATCAACGTCAGCCAACATCCTACCAATGTCGGTTGCCCTTCTACTCACCATTGATCGATGTCTATCGGCTTAATCGACGCCGGTGACTGTCACACTCAACAACTCCTCCATGTCTGCAAACAGTTGAAGCTTTTAGCTCCACAACCTAACAATTTGAGCTTGAGGTTCATAGAAAATCTCATTGTGATAAAGTAGACATAGGAGATCTAAATCTTGCCAACATCACCTCTTCAAGGTACTTTTGCCTTCAAATTTCATCCACATATGGATTGGTTGGGAGAATCTTTAATCAATGTATCAGGTGTTGTACATGATCTCCTTTGAAACCCTAAAACTTATTTTCCCACATTTAGTCCAATAGGAATAGTAACTATTGAAGAACACATAAAGTATTTTAAAGTTGTCTTAAGTTTACTAAATGTTTTACATGAAGATGTGGCTTGTAGGTTATTCCCCTTTACCTTTAAAGATGCTAATTATGAATGGTTTTTAAATTTTCTTGATAATTATATCACAAGTTGGGATGGTTTCACAAATATTTTAATATATCAATTTGGTAAGATAGTCAGTCCTTGTGTTATTTACCATCAATTTACCACCATTAGAAGGGATGCCAGTGAGCCCATTAGGTCTTTTAATGATAGATTTTAAAAAATGTATATCAGAACCATAGAACCCTATAACCTTGATGATGTTTTATCTGTAGAGATCTACAAAGATGCAGTGGATCTTATGAATTCTATATTCTTGAAGAGATATATTCTAGCTATAACTTCATTCTCCCATAACTATTTTGAATCAATGATAATTAATGATCAAATGCAACCCCAAGGGAAAATGGCTTACTCAATCCCAAATATCAACCCACATATGCCTATTCTTAACATATTCACCAATAACAACTAGAATACCCCATCCTCAAACCAAATTTCAAACCTCAATCAATTGCCCTTAAGTCATGTAGTTCCCAATGAAAATTTAGGATTATTGAGTCATACTACTAATGGATTCAATGCAAATGATCAAAGAGATTTGGTACCACTTTACAGTGATAATAATAACCAAGTACATAATTCTAAAAATCTTAAAAATGAAAATTAATCTATCTTAAAAATGGTTCAAAAGTTGAGCACTATTTTTCTTTAGCTGTAAAGACAAGTTGGAAATACTGGTAAAAGCTCAGGTAAGACATGATTTAGTATGTTCTACATTCTTTTTTGTCATTCATATTTTACATACTTCCCAACATGATTTAGTGTGTTCTATATTCATTTGCCATAATTTTGTCCTTAAATTTATATCAATATTTTGGTTCTAACCTTGCCTTAACAATCCTAATTTTCCAATTTTCCTTAGTAATTCATTTCTACTTTAACCATCCTACATATGCACACATTGTTTCTATTATTAGTCTTGTATCCCTAGGGTTTCAAAAATGTAGGTACTATACCCTCCATAATCATGACAAGGATGTTTACATATAATCATTTAGCAAAAAGGTAAGTTAAGGTATGTATATGGTATTTTTAGTTACTCTCATTTCATTTTAGCATTACTTTCTATATGCTATTTTTAGTTATCTTGGTCTCATACATTTCTATGTTATTTCTCAAAGCATCATCCCCTTTTACACTCACATGACACATGATGAGCCAAATAATAGATTTTAGAATGATAGTTTTAATAATAATAGGAATAATGAGACATCTCCTAAAAAGAAGACCATGGACATTAACCTCACTAATATTGCATTACCTAATTATTTTAAGGTGCAATGTATAACCAAGCATGGCAAAATTGATTATATAGAGTTTTGCAAAGACTTTGAGGCTTTCTAAGAGGAGTTGGATACATTTGAAGTAATCCTCAATAAGGCAAGTGGTGTAGGGTCTTCTGGATCCAAATCATCTGATCAAGCATTCATGGTAGTCACTTTTGATTTCCCTTTTCAAGAAGAAAATGAACCTAATGAGATCCAAGCCTTTCAATAGTTCTTGGTGAAGACCTACCCTTTGAGGAATAGAGAGTATAGGTAGCCTTTGATTACCTCAATTCTTCCAAATAACTTTGGAACTCCTCTAAACACTTATTGAAGTAATAATCTAGAGCCACCTAAAGGGAGTACTTCTAAACCCATCACTGATATTCATAGTTCTTCTAATAAAACCAATTATAACATTGTTGAGGATATAAATAAAATAAAGGATAATATTAAATTGCATGAACTGATATAGATTATAAAGCAAAGGGACATTTTACTGAATTCATTATCAAAGAATCCCAACAAGCCACCAAAGGTTGACCATGTTAATGTAACTATACACAAGGCTAAACTAGAATCTCATCCCTTCCTGCTCACTATCAAGATGTTTGGTAAAAAATTACATAATTGCTTACTAGATTCTAGTGCTTATACCAACATCATGCCTATAGGTATATGCAAATAACTTAGCTTAACACCTATAAAGTTTTATAGGTCTGTCACCCAATTATAGACAAATCTAGAGTTAAGTTGTGAGAGAATTGTTACATGTTCATATGAAATTAGCTTCTGATCCTAGAGTGTAATAATTCATTGATATTCAAGTTGTTGGTATACCTAATGTTTATGGAATCTTGTTAAGCAGGGAATGGACCAAGGCTTTAAATGGCTACATGTTTATATATTTCTCCCATTTGTGGCTAACTTGGAGAGGAGTCCCTAATCAAATCAAGGTTGAGAGAGAACCAATGATGAAACACATGATAACTAACTACAATGTCATGAATGAGAGGGTCAACATAATTGACTTAGACTTAAGGGTTTTCACCCTAGAGGCTAACAAGGTATGTGACCTCAAGAATGATCATGTTGTTCCTGAGTTTTAAAAATTGTATTATGATGTTGTTAGGTGTAAAGATGGATCTAGAGTAGGCATTGTCCTTACTGACCCTATTGGTAAGAAATACCATGCTTCTTATAGAATCTAATTCCCTTGCACTAACAATCTTGCTGAATATGAAGCCCTTATCCTAGGTTTATAATTTGCTATAAAGAATAAGGTAAAAGAGCTACTAGTTTATGGGGATTCAAAACTAGTGGTCAACCAAGTAAGAAGCAAATACCAATATAAGCTCTCATACCTGAAAAGGTATAAGTTTAAGGTCTAGGATTTGATTGAATCCTTTGATGCTTTTAGCATCATTTCCATCCCAAGGGAAGAAAATAAAGCTACTAATGAGTTGGCATCTATTGTATCCAACCTCATACCTAACCAAGATTCCCATAATTTTAGCATTGAGTTGGTTCCTTGTCCTTCAGTATCTGATGGTCAATAGATATTGGATTTTATGACCAATTTTGGAGCATTTGATTCTCATATTATCAATTAAGCTAATGAAAATGCATTTAAGGAGGACAAATTTTATGGTAAATTCATTTAATTGAATGACAACAAGATCCTTAAGGGGATGATTAATTTAGAAAGACTATTTGATTAGGACAAACTAGCTGAGGTTTTAAGATTCCCAAGGTAAGTGGGAAAGACTATAATGCAATTGATCTCGGTCTCTAAGATCAGCCACAACTATGAAATGTTGGGAAAGCCTACCCAAGCATTAAAAACTAGAAGGCCAAAGAACTCCTCACCCAACATAGGGATGTCATAACCTGATCATATGATGACTTAAAGATCTTTGATCCAAGATTATTTACCCATACTATACCCCTTAAAGAGAAATTTAAACTATTAAGGAAGAAATAGAGGCCTATAAACCTTATCTTGGATCCAATGATTTTTAAAGAGGTTAAGAGACTTATAGATGCTAGGATAGTCTTCCACATCAGACATTCTACTTGGGTGGCTAATTTGGTACTAGTCAGGAAGAAGAATGGTGAGATTAGACTTTGTATTGACTTTAAAAACTTAAACAAAAAATCTAAGAAGGATAAATATCCTCTTCCTTCTCTTGACCAAGTTATATAAGTCATTTTAGGTTCAGCTATGATGTCTTTTCTAGATGGCTTTTCAGGTTATAACTAGGTATTGGTTGATAAAGAAGACGTGATGAAGATAGATTTCAACACCAAATGGGGAACATTTGCATACAAGAGAATTCCATTTGGGATAATCAATGTAAGAGCTACATTTAAAAGGGCCTTGGACCATGCTTTCCAAGGCTTGATAGGTAAATGCATAATTAATTAAATAGATGATCTAACATATTTTTCTAAAAATAGGGAAGATCACTTCATGCATTTACAACAAGTGCTCGAAAGATGCCAAAGGTATGGGATTTCCTTAAACCCTAAGAAAAGTTTTTTTTTTGTGTTACTGAAGGTAAATTATTAGGACACATTATAACAAAGGATGGGATCTTTATAGATACTAAAAGGATAGAGGCCATATCCAAAATAGAGCCCCCAAATAGAAGGAAAGAGCTAAAGTCTTTCTTTGGTAAGATAAACTTTGTCAGAAAATTCATTTTTAAACTTGCAGAGATTGTCAAACCACTAAATGACATGCTCAAGAAAGATGCCAAGGTATTATGGAATGAAGGGTCTAGAAAGGAATTCATTGACATTAAAGAGGCCATTAGCTAGGTTTTAGTCCTGATAAGTCCTAACTTTTCAAGAGAATTTTACCTCTATTCATTTGCCTCTGATCATACTATAACTACTGTATTGACTAAAAACATTGATGGGTGTGATCACCCAATAGCCTTTATGAGCACTAATTTTAAAAATGTTGAGCTAAACTATTCATTGATTGATAAGAAATCATATGTATTAGTAAAGGCATTAAAATTTTTTTAGGCATTATATCCTTAGAAATAAGGTGCATGTTATCCTACCTGACCCTACCACAAAGCTTATGTTAAGATAGAATGAGCTAAGAGAATGTAGAGGTAAGTGGATTTAGTTTTACAGGAGTATGACATAGAAATGAAAACAAAAAAATTGGTAAGGTACCAAGGTTTGATCTAAATGATTTCTAATACCATCCCTAAGTTAAGTATTATGCAAGTTGATCAACAAAGTTTTCAAACTAGTGAATGGTATGATTCTATTATTCATTTACTAATTAATGGTACCTACCTTGCATGACTAACAAGGGAGAAAAAGAGGGATCTTAGGCTCAAAGATGATCATTATCTGATCAAGAATGGAGTCTTATATATAAAAACATTAAAAATTAATGTAGAAATATATGGAAGAGGGTCAGGAGTTAGTAAACTCAAGATTGATAGACATAATTTAGATGGAAGATGCAAGGGAGAAATCCTTTACTAATTTTAATAGACATTAGACCATAGTAAATAGATGGTTTGATAAATGATAAAGGATTAAGGCGTTTAGACAAGGAAACCTAGTTCTCCTTTAGGACAAAGCATTTGAGCCTAAGGGAAAACATGAAAAATCCACACCTTTGTGGATTGGCCCATAACAGATTGTAGAAACATTGGGAAATAACATCTTTAAGATCAAAGATCTTTAAGGATCAGAGTTCACATTATGCACTAATGGGTAGTACTTCAAGCACTATTTCTCTACTCCTCCTCCTAAGGTATTTATGAAGTAAACTATAATATGGTTAAATTTAGAGTAGGTAGGCTACTTTATTTTTATTCTTTCCTTCCTATTCTTTGTTTGTATATAGGCATGTATATATTTGTTTGCTTTCCCTTGCTTTATTGATTTTTGGATTTCTATTTTCTATTTTCTTGTTACTTTGTTACTTGATTCTAATGAGTCCTTTTGGACAATCTTGAGCTCAAAGTTGTGTAATTTTCTTTAAAATTCCCAAAATTCAAAAATATGGGTGTGTACCTCACACATATGATGTCTATGGTTCTAAAATATGAGTCTAATTTTGTAATTTGAAGAAAGTGGTAAAGACCAATGGATAAGGCCAATCATTTCATAAGAACTTAAGCATTGTCTTGACCTCAAAATTGGTTTTAAAAAGACTTGCACTTGTAGGGTGAAAGGTCAAACTATTAAGGGATAGCCATACTTAAACTTAGTCATCATCCTTGCCTAGGATATGATTGCAGCCATAGGTGATTCTCTACAAATCAAACATTTGACCAAATCCTAAAACCTGGCTACTTTGGTTCCCAACCTTGCTAAAAGAATAAAGGTCTTCATAAAATACAAAAAAAAGAATTCAATACAAAATAAAAATCTTTATAAGCATAGCTGATTCTGATAATGTCCATTGGGGCTATGGATGCCTGGCTAGCAGTGGAGAAAGGCCTCGAGTGGAACCAAAATCATCTCTATCAGGGCTATGGATGCTTGGCTAGTAGAAGAGCAATACCCAAGCCTTCCCTAAGCTAAAAATCATGGTTATTAATGAACATATAAACATGCTATAATTTAATTTTAGTGATTAAAGACATGAAACTTGGAAGTTGTTTCTTGAGCCCCATGGAAAATAGTAAGTGGAATAAAAACACACACACAATATGGCTATCTTGATATTTGGCCTAAATTTTTCAAGTACAAGGTTTGTTTCAACCATAATTTGATCTGGATAATGATCTTGATTAAGTGAAGTGGATGACCTAATTATTTGTCTAAGTCAGAGTCTCTAGGTTTTAACATATTGCTATGTTCCCCCATGAGTCACCATTTGTTGAGGCCAACATACCCCTATTTTTTTAAAAAATTGGGACCCTTGAGAAACCCTGAAAATTGAATGTGAAAATATGGCATGTTAAGATCATTTGTAGAATTTGAAGATCAACCACTTTATCAAAAGAAAAATTACTCATTATTTTTTGCTTTAATGTTGACTAACATTGCTAATGAATGGTCTTTATGACTTTTAGTTACAAATTCCATGGTGTTTATTCCTGAGAAGTTCACGTTTTAGAACCTTGACAAAACCCTTAGTTCAAATTTGGGTGTGTACCGCACACATATGATGGCTATGGTTCTGGAATATGAGCATAATGTTTTAATTTGAAGAAAATGGTAAAGACCAATGGAAAAGATCAATCATTTCATAAGAACTTAAGCATTGTCTTGACCTCAAAATTGGTTTTAAGAAGACTTGCACTTATAGGGTGAAAGGTCAAACTATTAAAAGATAGCCATAATTGCACTTAATTAACATCCTTGCCTAGGATAATGGTTGAAACCATATGTGATTCTCTAAAAATCAAACATTTGACCAAATCTTAAAACTTGGCTACTTTGGTTCCTAACCTTGCTAAAAGCATAAAGGTCTCCATAAAATACCAAAAAAAGAATTCAATGAAAATCAAAATCTTTATAAGCATAGATGTTTTTGGTAATGTCCATAAGGGTTATGGATGCCTGGCTGGTAGTGGAGAAAGGCCTTGAGTATAACCAAAAACATCTCTATCAGGGCTATGGATGCTTGGCTAGTAATAGAGCAATGCCCAAGCCTTCCTTGAGCTAAAAAGCATGGTTCTTAATGAACATCTAAACATGCTATAAGTCAATGTTAGTGATTAAAGACATGAAACTTGGAAGTTATTTCTTGAGCCCCATGGCAAATAATAAGTGGAATCAAAACACACACAATATGGATATGTCTTGATATTTGGCCCTAATTTTGTAAGTACAAGGTTTGTTTTAACCATAATTTGATCTGGTTAATGATCTTGGTCAAATGAAGTGGATGACCTAATTATTTGTCTAAGTTATACTATCTATGTTTTAACATATTTCTATGTTTCCCACATGAGTCACTATTTGTTGAGGCCAACATACCCCCATTTTTTTAAAAATTGGGACCCTTGAGAAACCCTAAAAATTCAACATGAAAATATGGCATATTAAGATCATTTATAGAATTTGAAGATCATCATTTGTAAAATTACTCATTATGTTTTGCTTTAATGTTGGCTAATAGTGCTAATGAATGATCTTTATGACTTTTAGTTGTAGATCCATGGTGTTTGTTCCTAAGAATTTCATGTTCCAAAACCTTGACAAAACCCTCAGTTCAAATTTGAAAATTGGTAGGAACCTTTTAAAAATCCATTTCAGACCTAAGTATAAACTTCATGTTTTAAGCTTAGTCATGTTTTTAACACAACTAAGACTTAACCTAAAATACTTGGTCCCCTCTATTATTTTCCCATTTAAAGTTCCTTGCGTACCTAACTAATATTCATTCTATAGGGTCCTTTTAATATTCCCTAACTTATCCTAATGTTTCAACCCTAAGGCCCTATTGTATTTATTAATTATAATGGGACCTTAGTCTTAACACCTTAGCTTAAGCACTAGCTCCCCAAGTCTAATTTTATGTTAAACATTCATAAATTATCCTAAAGTTCTGATCTTAAGGCCTCATTATATTTATTAATATGAACAAGACCTTAGCCTTAAAACCTTAGCCTAAGTCTTTTTATATCATCATGGGTCCTAACTTAACTTACTTATGTCTTATAGGATCTAAATATCCTTGTTTTATCATGAGATTTGATCCAATAGGGGGAGAAAGGGATCGAGCTTCTATTTAAATGACATGCATCTTATAATATCTAATTATCCATGCTTCATCATGGGAAAATGATCTAATGGTGTGAGGGAATCCTAACAAAATCCCACACATAACCCCTTTGACCAATCACATTCAAGCCATCAGATCATGATCAACAGTTCTTGCTTCATTGCGAAGACTTGATTAGATAGAGTGAGGCATAGTTAAAAAGTTAAAGGATTACGAAAGGCTCATAAGATCAACACGTGAAACCCTTACATTCTAGGATTAAAGTAAAGGGGCTCACTTGATAGAAATAACCAATCATGAGCAAGCTCCCAGATCATGATCTTATGGCTCTCGCTTACTTGCAAATCCTCATCCAATAGGGTGAATTAAGTCCAAGATCCTAAGAAGCCCTATGAAAATGGCAAATGGAACTCTAATATTAGGTCACAAGAATTTAACAATATTAAAATTGATGTTTGTGTGACCATCATTTGATGTCACGAGGACATATTTGATGCTCACACAATCATCAACTTTAAGCCCATCAGATTAAAAGTTTCACTAGATTAAAATTGATGTTCATGCTACCATCATGAGATACCCATGAGGATGTATTTGACATCTACGAGACCATCAAATTTAAGCCAATGAATTATTTTTCTCATGGTTAAAATACATCCTAAAATGTTGCCAAAAATTATGTGAATTACCTTGCAGATGACTGGAATCCCTCAGAGGATGCTTAAATAATGGGAATCTTTAATTTACAAAGACTAAAATGGTCTTGTGGTCTAAGTATTTACAAAATGAATTTAGCCTAAGTCTATATCCTAAGGTCCCCATTACATGTTGTTTAAATCTTGTGAACCTTAGGCTAAAGACTTATGCTAAGTCTCATTTTAAAAAGGTCTTTGAAAATGAAGAACTTAGGTTAAATGCATCTAGCCAAAGGCTTTAATGTATTTGTTAATACATTAAAACCCTATATAACGTTAGACTACTATATCATTTTGAACCCCTTTTGAGTATGATTTATAAGGCTTGGCATAAATATTTTAGCCCAAAGTATACATTGTGTTTATTTAACACAACACAAAATTTAGCTTAAAATATTTAACCTTGGTCCCCTTTGTATGAATTTGGAAAACTTAGGTATAAATTTCTTAGCCTAAAGTTTATTTTGTGTTTAATAAACATAAAATAAACCTTAGCCTAAGGAATTTAAGCCTAAGTCCCACCTTAGAACTGTGCTAACTTAAATCTTGGCCATCTTTGCAGATCAACATCTCACACTTCATCATAGGGAGATGATCCAATGATGTGAATATCTTATGGAATTTTCCATGGAATCTTGAGATCATGTGGACTCAATACATGGAGAGAGCCTATTCAAAGTGGAACTAATAGATGATCTGATGGTCCATACTTCATCATGCTTTTCAATCCAATGGTGTCAAGGCATCCATGACTTTTTAAAGGCCCATAAGCTTATCATGTGGCTAATGCTCATTTAAAAAATGACTGACACAAGATACAAATCATGGGGAGGCATGAAAAGGTGCTGAATGACACAAATAGGAGGCTTAGAATAGAAGAGAGCCAATCATAAATGAGGACCTAAATCACAATCAATGACTCATGCTAATTCAGTATTTTGATCCAATAGGGCAAAATAACAAAAGGCATTTTAAATGCCAATGGTTAGTGCTCAAAGGTATTTATGAAAAATGCCATGAAAGGTCTAGATCAATGCCACATAAGTGCCATGCAAGTAGAAAAGGAAAAAATAAAATATCTTGTGGGCTAAAAAATGTGAAGGTATAAAGTCAAAGGTCTAAATAAAATCCAAAACATGTATAATCCAGAGTTTGGATATATCCTACAATTAAATCTATAAAACCCTAAACCCTACATAAAAAACAACCCAAATAAACTCAATTGGTTACAATTCAATCCAAAGAGAGATTGATTGTGTTTTGAGTGAAAAAGAGATACTAAAGAGACTAATTTATAGACTAGGGTAAACAATTTATAGAAATATAAACCATGGTAGCCCATAGACAACAACTAAAAGAAGAGATATAACTCTACCTATCCATGAATAATGATTCAAGAATATTTAAATACATTGAGTTAGATGTTGTGACCATAAAATCCTCAAGCATCAAGAATTGGTCTAAAATATTCATCACCGTAAAGGAGATACCACCTATTTATAAGGAGGAATAATGAATTTCCATCATAATTAGGAGACACTATGACCTGGTTGTAGTCTAGATGACTGACCTTCACTATGCCATAGTAAAACTTGAGGTACTACATTGCATAGATGTCCTTGCTCCTATCTTTTTTTATTATAGGATCGATAATGATTGGATCATTAGGGATGGTAAATCTAAGAAGGTGGCTTATATTTCACTTGTAGCTTTTGAAAATTACGATAGTCTCCCAATCCCCAAAATAGACTTGTCCAAAAGTGAATAATGGACTAGCAAACATGACCTAGACACTATCCTTAGACTTTGATTACACCAAGGACCCCATATATTTAGGGAATTTGAGGGTAAGATACCAATAGTACAATTTAAGGAGGGCATCAAGGTGATCATGAACATATTAAACTAAGTAATGAGATCCCCCTCAACCACCTATGTAAATAAAATCTGGGTCCCCTATATAAATTTCATGGTGGAGGAAAATCTCACCCCTCCAATTAGAGATTTGATCAGTCTCTTCTTGGCCAATAGTTCACTACCATCAAAAGGACAACTAATAAATAATTTTATATGATGTCATACCTATTGGATTCCCTAATTACCTCCATCAACTTCCTAGGGATTAGAAATTGGTCCCCTGAGGGAAAAACCACCATTCTCACCATTACTCCAAATTACACATCTTTAAGTACAAGAACCATATGCAATTTATTTGTGACTATGTCTAGCCAACCATAGTGGAGGTTATTATAGGTATTCCCATGCCTAAAGTATATCCACTGATCAAGAAATATGTTAAGCTAATGGTTGACATCTGTTTCTATCCAAACTAGACAATAATCAGGATTGAGGGGATCATGTCCCAACCCTACATATTACTAGTGTATGTTCCCAGAAAGCTGGTTAAGCAAGAAATTGCCTCCTAGTTCATCCATGGCATTGATGGAATTTGTAAGGAAAAGAGGAAGGGTATTCTCCACCCCTTCCCTCTAATTATTATAATAACCATGCTAAAATATTAGAAGCAAGTTGAAACCATGTCCAATCATAGAGACTCATTTGGGTTTCAATTAGATGAGCTCAAAATGTGGGACCCAAAGAGTATTGTGAGTAATCATTTGAAAGAAAAAAAGTTACCCAATCCTAAATATATACATCAGCTTGGTGTTCATCACACCATTTACATTAAGGCCAAGAACTATAAAGAAGTGTTGGCCAAGATTCATGCACACAACATCAAGCTTGGAAACAAGCTGACAAGAGATGATAAGCCAACATGAGAGGCATGATAGATACACACCCTCTAATATCAATTGCTACCTAGACCATCTAGGACATCCCAAGATCAACCTCAAGTAGAGAAACCATAAGAGCAAGGGTAAATTATGCAAAATTAGATTGAACAAGGACACAATAAGGGGAACTTAGAAGAGAGACCTAGAGAGGGACCCTCATCCTCAACCTTACCACAAAGTCAACCATACCTAGTTTAATATATAGATATGATTACCTTGGAGCCTGATGAGACACTTGAGGACACTCTCAAGGAACTTATAAAGGCATATGTCATAGATAAAGAAGAGGAATAGATTGAGGAGGCCTAAATACAAATAAGGGAGCCTATAGAAGAGAAGGGAAAAGAGCTCACTCTTGACATAATCCTAGAGGCACCCCAAGAGAAGAGGAAGGTAAAGCTAGCATTGGTCCCTATTGGACCAAAGAAGAAACCAAGATTGACCTTCAGTCACCCCACTAGTGAAGTCAATATATTTAGTGATGAATTCCTTATCCATAGCCCAATCATCCCTGATTAATTCATCTATGGAAAATTTGAAAAGATACCCTCTCTCTCCCGCTCATGGGCACTAACAAAGGCTGGTGGCATCAAAGTACATGAGGACATTAAGCCATGGATTAGGGATATTATGAAGGAAGAGGAGGAAAAAAATTATGGTCACTCCAAGACTAGAAAAAAAGAATATGGATCCTCTTGGAGCATTAAGCAACACAAGTGTAGAGGTCTTAGAGCCTTTCAAATTCATAGCGTCATCCACCACCATGTAGTTTAATTCAGAGATAACTAGATTAGAAAGGGTCACCACCAAGAAATATATGGTGAGACATGAGGAGTTCACCTTTCAAAAGGTTGAACTCTTTATAGGTCTAACCCTAGTTGAAGGGAAACAACTAGGAGAACATCCCATTCATGAGGAGGATGTTAAAAGTTTACTCAATGCCCAATCAGCTCAAGCTAAAGTTGGAATTAGGGGAATGAAGTAAAGGATCAAAAATTTAGAGAAAGACAAGGAAAACTTTGAGAAATAGGCAATTTTTTTGTACCTAATGCCATTTTGGATATGTTTGAAGCCTCATTCTTTGATATGTTTAGATCTCTGCATTCCATAAATTTAAGGCAAGATGCACTAAGCTAACAAAGCCAAATAGCTAAGGAAATGATAATAGAATGGAAATAAGTAGAAACCAAGAGAATTAAAAGTTCAAATCTATCAGCTTGGCCCATCTAAATGCCATATTGGGGATAGTATTTGAAAAAATCCAAGTCCTAAGTGTATGGACAAAAAATTTGAATAGGCTCCTCATGGATGATAAGGAATTAATCATTAGGATTGAGCAGATCTTAGGTTTCATGCTAGTTAATCATACCAAGATTGATGCCCTTAGAGTCATTGATGAAGCTAAATTAAAGCACATGGCCACTTTGGTCATGTAGTTAGTTAAGAGAAAAAGCCAAGGCCAATCTAGTAGAGACAACAGAAGATTCTTGGATTTGATCATTAATGCCAAGGAAAAGATTATAGAGTCTAGGAGCATAAGGAGGCTATGGCTAGAGATGATAGAGATTTGAATGAATTGAATGATCAAGAAGAAATATACCCGATGAAACTAACCATGGACCTTGATCTTATTAAGGAGCAACATCATAAGGTAATGGCATTTCTACAAGATCAAGAGGAGACTTTAAAGGCAATGGGCCCACTAGCTAGCTAAATATTCCTTTTTGTAAAAAAAATTGTAATATATAAAATAGGAATATTATTTTTTAAGGAATATGGAAGTATATTAGCATATTTCCCTAGGTCAGTCTGATTGTGAAAAGTAAGTGTATACTAGAAATTTCTATGGAAGGACAGTTGTCCTTATCTTTTATATACCTATATGTTGTAACTGACTGATGTAATGCCTTATATTTATATAAAAGGCATGCATCACCATCTTGTAAAAAGAGATATTTTTGAGAAAATTTGTATACTTAAATTAATTAATATAATCAAGGAGTTATGCAAAGATTATAAATATTTGATATGTAAATTAATAACATAGATTTATCTCAATTGCTAGTTTTCTGTCTTGAATTTTAATAGCTTCTTTGAATTCTAGGTTGCATTTTATAATCACAAGGTTTCTAATTTGTGCATATGCTAGATTAGTTGGAGGATCTTAGGATTTACTTCACTTCATTTTGCTCTGTATTCAGATGTGTAAAGGCTATTTGATTATAGTAATACATCTTTAAAAGTAGACCTAGTTCTTACTTGTGGTTATTTACATTATCCTTTAAAGTTTGCCTAGTATATAGTGAAATCTATGCTTAGGCTATTTTACATTATTTATTGGTTTAAATGCATACTCAATTGAAATTGATGCTTTATCATGATATTTGAAACTAATATTGGAAATCACTCATTTCTTTCTACTTTACCCTTCTCTTTGCTTATTTTTACACCAATTCACTGTAGCTTAGATTTCATTATACATATTCATATAGATTAATATTTAGCCTAAATTTGGATCATAATTCACTATGTATTAACATAAATCTTCTGTAATTCACAAGAACAAACCATGATAGCTCCCAACCATCATTAATTATAAATATTATGGAATGCTAATACATATCTTTGTCACTATTTCACCATAGGTGACATCAAGTTGCCACAACCTACAACTCATGCTTTGAATTATTGGAATTATAAAATGAGAAGTATTGTTTAAATACTAAGAAAATTTATGGTATATTTAGAGACATCAACAAGACCTTTCCCACTTTATAAAGTCTTGTATCTACTCTATCTTGTGACCCTTGGCCTATCTCTTGGTCCGATGAGTCTTACGTTGATGACCTAGACCTTATATCTTTCCCATAATTCTTAAAACCTACTTAGATTTCACCTCTACAAGTTTTAAATCTATATATACTTTCTTATTCCTTGGATACTAGCATCTTAGATATAAACCTACATTGACACAAGTGTCCTAATCTGATGCAAGTGTCTATTACCCTAAAGTCATCTAATTTGAAAATGAAATGTATCCTAACATTCAACCTAAGTGTTTTAATGAGAGTTATTTTGCCAAAGGGATTGATTTAAATAAAAGATCAACCCTCATTCATTCCTAACCTATAAAAATCTATTACATATTAAGGCTACCTATCAAAAACATTCAATCAAACACTTGATAAAGCAAAGCTTCCATATTTTCATATTAGTCATAATAAAACACATACATAGGTATGAAGTAATGAAGGTTTAGCCCAAGAGACATATTTTTAAAGTTAAAATCTAGGTCATTGTGGCTCTTATTTTTCACATATTGCATGATTCACACATAGGACAACATATAAGGGAGAACTATATCATTCTAAGGCCCTCTTCAATGTATTGGATATATAGGCAACTTTCATTGATAAAGGGGTATTTGGCGTTAGCTCAACATCATGTGCCCACTAACCCATTTCCCCCAAGGTCACTATGAAGATGAAGCACTAGGGTTTTATAATTTCATGAGGAATGATGATCCATGACCCAAATCTGAATGCACCAGAGCGAAGGTGAATAAAAACCCATAAGCATCTAGGTGGTAGTATACTTTTCCAATATGTATTTTATACAGGACACCTGTATCGAGTTTAGATAGTAACATCGACATAACTATCCAAGGTTGATGGTAGTGTCTATGAATCTAGAGGTACTCAATCTAGAACTTGGTGACTATTCCACAATTCTCTTCCAATTTGCTTCTTGCCTATTCTATATCCAAAATTATATCAACAAAAAAACCAAATACATTACTTCTTTGTCATTTCTATATCTAGCATATTTTTACTGATTATTTTTAACCTATCTTAGTTTAATGAATTCAACATATGTTATATCTAATTTAGCATCTAATTTTCCTATTATAGAGATCATTTATCATCCTTATGACCTAGGCTATCTCTACCCATTTAAACTTAGATAACTCCAATCTAGATACCATTTTATGGTTAAACATAACATGCCATATATATGAAAAGACACAAAGTGTTCATTTAATTTTTTTTTAAAAAAAACATGTAATGTGTACTATGATGAAGAAATAAACACATTAGATATATATACAACATAAATCCATGTATAAAATGTATCAGACATTGAGAATCATATAAAGCAATGGAAATCATGTCAATTTTATGAAAACATATAAAAAAGATAAAAATGCACTAGGAACATGAAAACACACAATTAACATAAGAACAAAACAATAAAATAAGGTACATTAAATCACAAAGAATACATAGCAGAGAGGAAGTACTATAATAGGTGGAAGTGTATTATAATAAAAAATAATCAATGTAAGAATAACTTGTATTAAAGAAAAGACACATCCCATTCCCCCCAAAGTTACCATTAAAAAAACCTTTGATGTGCCCCAAACCTAATTTGAATCCATAATCATGAACCTATAACTTATAGAGAAATAAAATTTTCATCTAGCTCTATAATTTCATCGATACCATATATATATAAAATTGAACTAGTGCCTCTATCTATGTGCCACAAGATCTTGAGATGTTTGATCTAATACAATCACAAGGTAGACAATATTATAATCATAATTACACATATAATATTTCATAGCATAACATTTTAGAATAGGCAGCAAGCATGAGGAAGACTAACTAATACTAGGTCATAAATTCTAAAAGTATTATAACAAGCATTATGTGAATTGTGTCTTGGTTTAAAAACTGAAAGTTCAAGAATCTAATTATACTCTTGTTTTTAAGTATAGGTTAGGATTGAGACCATACATCAAATCTGATATGGATTTCATTTATATCTCCTCTATTTGACAAGCCTAAAAATTTACTTTAATATTCAAATAAAATTGAAGATTTAAAAATAATATTCCACTTATCTTAGGATAAACCATAATCTAAGCCTTCTAAAAAGATTCCTAAATAAGGGAATGGCCAATACTATCATCCTCAAATGAAGAAAACACCATCAAATGACTAGAAAAACAATTCTAATACTTTCAAATAGTGTTTATTTTATAAATCTATTAAACATTCCAATGAAGAGTGTTGTGTTAAGAAAACTATACTCACACAACTTGGTGAAATAATTTCAAACACTGTGACACTATAAAAATTTAGGTAGATCATGGATTATAAATTTGGTGTTGTTATTGCTACGAAAAATATTTCTTATTATTATAACATAGATTCAAAAGAATTATAAAGATTTTTCCATTCGTAAATGTGGATTAATGGTTAACCAATACACTTGGTAATTGATAGTGGAAGTTAGAAAAAAATTATTTCTCCTCAATTAGTTTGACTATTAAAATTTCTAGTAATGCCTCATTCATAACCATACTCCATTGTTTAGTTTAGTGTTGACTATGAGAAATGCATCACCTAGAAACATCACCTAGTGTATAAAATTAAACATTTTTAAGATGTAGTCCTTTGCAACATAATGTCATTATAAGTATGTGATGTTGTACTTTCTTAACCATATTTTTACCATCGGCATGAAATTTATGAATTAAATATTACAAATGTTTTCATATATGTTGGAGATATGGGATACCGATTACTAAAAATAGTTCCTAAGATTTCACTCACTAGAGACAAGCAGTGTAAGACGCTAGTTAGTTATAGAAAGAAGTATTTACTCTTGATGTTGAGACCCAAATTCAAGAACATATTTATTAAACCCATTCATATTGAATTTAATCTAGGAACCAAAAAACAAAATAAATGAATAACATGTTATTAGAATACAAAAATATATTTTAGTCACATAAATAAGTTCCCACACAATATGCAATAAAACATATTATTTATTTGATCCCAGGACTATCTTTTCATGATGCCTCTTTAAGTTGTAAAAAAAGTTGGAGAATGTTTTAATTTATTTTTGAATTGAATTTATCTAAACTAATAGAATGAAACTATTAAAACTAAAATTCTATAATATGCATATTTGAAAATAAAATATAGTAGACTATATGAATTTATAAAATTGATAATTGGATAAACATAGTAAATGAGCCTAAAGATATAAAAACCTCCTTAAAATAAATCTTATGTTGATTGTGTAGGCTAAATTGTAATTGGAAACCACTTGACATAACTTATGTACTATGTTGTGATTAAATGTAGGAATTTAACTATAATTAGATAAGATCATAAAAGGATGCCAAGGGCACAATGTGGCCTTATCTATTGACTAAATTCAAATCCTATTTTATTGTGTGACTTATTTCTCAATTTGGGTATGTGCAATTGTTTTCAGGGGTTTACCGAATAATTCTATGTGTTAAGTTGATGCATGAAAGACATGAAAAACACAAACCCTTATTATTAAAAAATAAACACAATATAGATTAAATGCAAAGGGGGAATAAGGTTAGGATAATAGTTAATCTAACCTAAAAATTTCATATATAATCTAAGTGTTTCCTACATATACCAAATGATCCTCAAGATAATGTAGTTCTCCCTCATAGGGTGATTGTGTGATTTGTGATTCTACAACTATATGACTACAGCTAGAAGATTGATTGAAATGATTGAAGATGGATGTATTTTATCTACAATAAACAATATTAAAAGTTAACCTATGACTATTATAATGCAACAAAATTAAAATTGGTAGAAAAAGTGATCTTTTGATCTGTGTGTAGTAGAATTACCAAATGATTGCTAGATGTATTTGAATAGTCCTTGATGTGCTTATATATGGTAATATTTAGAATATTTTCACTAACAAAATTTACAAAATGTGTGGGAGAGCCATTGTGAAACATCTCAATTTTAAAAAGTGACCATTGGAATATAGGGGACAAGGCCACACTAATGGACAACACTGCAATGTAACCTTATCTAACCTAGTGTGGACTTGTCCTAAAAAGATAAAGACTATTGAAAAAGGTCTAAAAAGAAATTTTAATATAAATAAGGATGAATGGAGTTGAAATAGGGATGTTTGTAATATATTTTATGTGTTTTAAAGATAATAGAGGTTCTTTTATATATTACAAGTTAGTGAAATTATGAATGGACCAAGTAAGATAAGGATGTCAAGATTAAACAATATCAAGCTCTTAATAATGAATTTTATGTGTTTAAATTTATATCCAATTTATTCTAGTGATGCAACAAAGTGAAATTAATAGAGTAAATTAGATGTTAACTTAAGTGTGTATACACACTTTGTCTTTTGATATGAAACTTGATCATGCAAGATGCCTTAATTCAAAACCTGTGATAATGCCATTGAAAGTAGTTATTATCCATATTTAAAAGTTGAAAATTTAAAACTTAAAAATTGAATTTTAAAAATAGAGAAAGTAAATTATACTCCTAAAAGATTATGCAATCTAATTGCCCCATAACTTGAAAGTGGAAAAGTGCTTTCCCCCTTTTTGAGGCATTTGGATAAATGTTCACGTGTATCAAACTTTTAAAAAATTGAGAGTGATAAAATATTAATTTGAAAAACTTTGAATATTTTTATTTGGAAATATTGTATACTCCAAATCTCATCTGACTGTATAGAGTACTTTATAAAATAATTGAAGGGGTGGAACCACCAAATATGGCTCACTACATATAAAAAGTACAACCATAGACATTAAGTGTCACTAGAATCTTATTTGGCCCACTTAGAACATGAAGACAAATCACACCACTATATATGGATTTAGATTTAATTTTAAACTTTGAAACTCTTGAACTTGAGAGATTAGAAATTGCCCTGTAGTAACTTGAACATGAATGAATATCATGCCTCTTGCATTATAATATGTATTGAATTGATATTTAATTTCTTTTTAAATTTTAAACTATTTAAAACATGTAATTGTTTGAAAATTTCTACTTGTAACTATAAGAATGAGTGCACATGCATGTCACATGCCCCCATAATCTAATTTTTTTCCAATCATGCTATAATTTTTGAAACTGTACAATGCCATAAATTTAAAATTTTGCTCATGATGACTTGAATTCTCAAGACAAGCCCATTGTGATTCCCCCATTTTGTGATGTGAGACATATCTTACAGGTTAATTATCTCAAGAGAATAAGTATGTAATATGTAGATGATGTAATCATGTAATATCACTCAAGATTTGGAATGTATTGCATCATAATATTTTAATATAACATTGAAATGTGTTAGATGGATATATCATTGAAGAAAATAATTATCATGTACATGATATGTATCATGGAAAAAGTAATAATATAATATATAAGTAATGCATGATATGAATAATGACACCATAGTACTAAATAATGAATATATAAACAACGCCATACAATTTCAAAAAATTGGCATAATAATGTCACACATAAGGCCCAAAAGCTAATACAAGGGACATGTGAATGTAATATAAACATAAAAAACCAAAGGCCACATAAAAATGTCATAAGGATTCCTTAAAAGTAATAATTACAACATACAAGGCCAAGGGCCACACACAATAATCAAGAAAGCTCTAAACTTATCATGAAATAAAGTAAGAAAGTAATATAGAACATATGAAACTAGTTTACATCCACCATATGGATCTATGTCATTGTTAGAAAATAACAGTTTCATGTAACACATGCATAATCTAAGTGAATAAAAAAACATTTGTATGATATGTAACTCAACATGGTAGAAAGGTTGTGGATAAATAAAAAATGTTAAAATGTTCATAGAGAATGAAGAGATGCCCTCAACTTAGTAAGATTATTGGGTAAATAGGGAAGCCTAACATTAAAACCATGTAAAATTATGTCATGTATCACGCTTGAATACCTCGTGAAAATTAATATGTATTAAAAAATTGAAATATTATATCTATCTAGCATAGAATAAATAACATATGGAAAGAATTCAGCTAGAAACATTTGAAATGTTTTATAGTTGTGAATATTTTGATTTTATTTTTTCCATATCTAAATTTTTAAAATATTGAAATTAAAAATTGATTAATAATTAAGGCTATGAAAATAGAAGAAGTGGAAGGGATTCAAGCAATCCTCAACAAGGTTCTAAAGCATATTATGATAAAAATGAAGGCAAGACATATGCTTCAAATGTATGTGTAGATGACTCATAGAAATGTAATTTGAATGATTAAGATATATAAGAATGAACATGATTCTCAATGGGGAAGAGATAAGTGTGATCATATAAATTCAAGGAAATCTAGAGTATGGTAAATATTAAAAAATAAGAATGAGCATTGAAAGATTATGTAAGGTAGCTATTTTAGATTGTTTGAATCGGTCTGAAAATCAAGAGGGAAAGTGATCGAAAATGAAAATTAAATCCAAGGGATAGAGGAATGCTTGGATAAGGGATAAAATAATTATTAAATAATTAAATTAAAATAATCTATGTACAAATGAAAGTATAACTAATCAATAAACTCGGCCCAACTAGTTGGTTGGGAGGAAGTAGGCAGTTATGTCCAACTAAGGATCTCATCAAGAGGATGCATATATGTATAACCAATTTTATTTTATGAAGAAATGATTTTTTGTGAAGAATAAGTGCCAAATATATGTTCCTTTGAATATGAATAAGTATCAAATGTTTAATATGACCATCTAAATCACTACTCATATACCCATGTGAACCTATATTTGTATGTGTAGTAGGAGAAGATGTAACAACTTGTACCTATGGTAAAGATTTTTTAATAAATTTTTGTGATTTAGGAGAGTAAAATATAATTTTATGTGACAATTTATTTTTAGAAAAATGTAATATTGAACTAATTGATTATGTTCATGTGTAACAGTAGAATGCTAATAAGTAGATGGAGAAATTGATTATGTAATATGCTCATACTCATAAATATATGGATAAACTGATTCTCTAATGTGTTCATGCTCATAAAAACATAGATAATTTGAATTTTTAATATGACTCATTCTCATCAATAGATGAGGAAATTGTATAGTTATGTAGACTATTTAATTACCATGTTGCTCAAATATTGTGCTAGGAAGTTGTTCTATAGGAGAAGTAAAGATAATTTGTTTCAAAGGATATTCACATTGGATTCTTGGAATTTTGACCTTTTAATTATCAAGAATATATTTGAGATATTTTTTCACTATGAAAGGTAATACTCTAATTTTTTTATATCCAAGGGCATCCTAATACAATATAAAAGACCCCTGTGCTTGGTAGAAATAAGAATAGAGTGGGCACCATGAGAGGGCCCATTTGTAAAGATAGCACTATATGCCTAAGAGTATCATGTGTATGGTCATCAAATTATTTGACAACTCTAGAAGTATAATATAGATATTTCTATGTATAACCAAGAGAGTAGAGGAGTTCTATGGTGCACACATTTTCACTTAATCCATTGTTTATCATAACACATGTATGGATTACTTGTCAACAAATGCTCAAATAAAGATTGAATGTCTATCTGAATCACCATAAATAATTTTAATATCATCAAATGTGATCATATGACATGATACTTGTTTACTTATAACTATACCAATGATGTTATAAAGTGGATGTCCATATGTAGAAGGAGAAGGATGAACATTATATACATAATGTACTTCATAATTATCCTTATTATTTACTCCATGATTTGAAAAAGGATCATTTTACATTTTTAGATTTGCATTGTCATTTTTTTGTGGCTTATCCTCTTTAGTAGGTGTGCCAATATCAATAATGTTCCCATCAATATAATCTTTAATCTTATGCTTAAGCTTAAATCATATATTTTTAGAATGCCCAAGACATCTATGGTAGCCATAATATGAATTGGCATCTAAAATTTTAGATTGTGGTCTAGACATTCCCACTTCCATTGGTGGATGAAGAGTGATTAGATTGAATTCAAGTAGCCTTTGAAATAATATATGAGGAGGTGATGGTAACCTTGAAAATTGCTTCCTTGGTGGAGCTTGTAATTGAATCTTTTGTGTTAGTTGTGAGATATCATTAATTGTAAACTTAGCTTCATTATTTATTGCCTTTGGTTTGATATTATAATTTGGCTTACTTTGGAGCTTAACATTTTAAGTATAAGTATAATTTGAAGTATACTTAAGATTGTTCAAAGTAAGCAATTTGACCTCATGCTCTTTGATTGTATGACATAGTTCATAAAAATATTTGAATTTATTAAAACATAATTGACTCTTGAAGTGGAGATTTAAAAATTTGAGTGAAAATATCTTGAATCTCATTATTAACCATTTTATTTTCCAATTTTTCTATCATAATGTTATAAGTAGACCTCTTATGGGTCTCTTACACTAGGACCTATTTTGTACCTCTATTCATATGCAATAGGACTATGTTTTCCTTGATATTACTAGTGGCCTTCTAGTTTAATCTTTTATTTTTATTAAAATATTTGACACTCATCAATAATAACTATCTTTATCTTGTTTTGTTACTGGGGTCTTTCTACCAACTAGCTCTATCTTGTTTTGTAGTAACTTTGAAACCTTCCTAAATGAATCCTTTCTGTTATATCAAACATTTTATTCTTTAATAATGTTTTTTCCATTCTATTAAGGATATTTTACTCTGAAATAACTTCCAAGCTTACTATTATAGGAATATTTGGCAATTAAATAGAATACATAGTTTTCTCTTATCATTGTCATAAATCTTGTCACACCTTCTTAAGGTTGTTTAATCAAAATTCAAAATTATAAGACTTATATAACTATTGAATAAATTTAAATGTTATTAAAACTAATAATAGGATTTTACCATTTTGCATGTTTGATTTTTGATCAACTTCTACAAAATAGGGTAATAGATTATAAATCACTAGCCTTTGCACACAGACTTGTAACTAGTTTGACTATCAATTTACTTAAATAAGATTTATTAAAACTTTTATGACTTCTATATATGTTATCTATAACTAAAAAACATCCATTTAACCTTCAAAAATGATAGTTATTTGCAAGAAACACAATACTATTAATTTAAAAACCTCATACTTCACTTTGTAGACTTGTATTACAACAATACTTATCAAAATGAACCTATAATGGTTAAAAATATTGGATTAATACACTTATTCACATGACACACAAGGTAATAACTTATTTTATACCTTTCTACGCATTTAATTTTCAATAAAATTTAATAAACTGCCAATTAAACCTCAATTTAGGTCTTTTCTTAGACCTGTAGATACACAGTCATATAGAACATGTCCTCTAGGAATAAATAAGGAATGAAAAAATTTAAATTATATAAAAAACCTATTAATGTATAATACTACCAAGTTTTATCATTTTTTAATATTTTTTTGTGAGATATAGATATTCTTGTTCACTAACCCTAGTTAAGGGTTTACACAATTCTGTCTCTATTTGAGAGCAAACAAACAGACACAATTTAACTTATAAAGATTGGTTTTTACTCTTTTATGGAATAAGGTATGACCTAATTTCTCCTATTTTCCTAATCATTCACCAAGCTTGAACAATATATGAATATCACAATAAACAAATTTCATTCTGACTGTAATACTCAATAGGCTTTATACATAGTGATAGACCTGAGAGCATAAATATGGAAAAATAACAAGATATAATAACTTTAAAAGAATATTATCACATGTATAATGGTACATAAGTTTTTTAATTACTCTAATAATCATCTTCCTGACCTAACAACACACAAATTATGTGGAGAAGTCCATTTTATCAGACTATTATAACATAAAATTATAGTCTTCTAACTGAGAGAATTCTTTTTGTTAAAAATTCAAACTCTATTGACTATTAATGATTATATTTAATTATATATATATATATATATATATATATATATATATATATATATGTTCTTAATATTTTATCAAGTACCTTTAAGTATCATAATCATAAAATTACATGAAATTCTTCTCTTTTCTCAGACTACGTTAGATAAAACCTTGTTTATTAGACCCTTCAACTCACAAACCACCACAAAAGTATAAAAATAGATCAAACACAATTGATAACTAGTAATTACATGTTTAGAGTCTAAAATTCCATTAATAATATAACAAATTACTTTTTTTAATTCATATGACTTCATAGAAAATCATTGTAGATAGACCTCTGCATACATCCCAAATACTCTACTCTAACCTACATAATTTCACCTCTCATTCATTCATTATTATGTTTATTTAATCCTCCTTAAATATTTTGAGCCTTATCATTTATAACTAAGTTTCTACAATTTTATTATTATGGATGCTTAAACCAAATATATCTCACTTGGTCTTATCTTAGAACAAGATTATCTTGGCCTTCTCTAATGTTAGGTGTTCCTAGATAGATGTACCTTAAGTTGCTTAACAATTTTAAGACTTATTTAGATGTAGAAAACATATTGAAAACTTATAAAACATACCTTTAGACCATAATGACCCTTCAAAATGAGATCATGACTAACAACTTGTTTTAAGACATGAAAGGACCCCTCCAAATACATTAACAAGTCTTAAGTTTTGAATTTCCTGGTTTTGGAGGGAAAACTAGAAACATACAATAAATACAAAATTTGTATACCTAATGACCTTACTATACCTTCCACACTCTCACATGATCAATTAATTATAGAATGGGATAATATAAAACTTCTTATTGATATATCTATGATCTATCAACCCAAACAAGACAAAATTTACACATTTCTTGATAATGCTCTTACATCATACTCCCCAAGTGGGAAAATTCGAGCTCCATCTCAAATGAAATTTATTTTCTTATTTTTCCAATTTTTAGTAACTTACTTTGTTTATATATATGATTTATCTTATCCTCACTTATTCCTATCTCTTGCTTATCTTTACTAGTTTCCTTCTTCTAAATTCCTTTGTTCTTTTCCTCATAGATTCTCTTTAGAAGCTTTATCCAATATTCCTTATTGTATAAGAGTTTTAGATAGGAATTTAATTCCTTGGTATATTCTTATTTACCAATATTATCTTCTTTCCATTCACCATTTTCTTGGTTTTAGAGATTTAATATCTTAGATTCTACCCTTTTGATGTCTTCCTCATCTACTATGAGGTCCAAAGAATTTGATCCCTACATTATTTGTCTTCATATTATCTCTTCCTTTTCAATGTATTCTTCAATTTATTTATTTTTAGTTTTACTTTATTCTTCACTAGGTACTATAACTTGTACCATAACCTATTATTGGACTTTGTCTTCATCATGTGTCAAGTTAGACACATCTTCATGTTGCATATATATTTGATTTATTACTCCAAACACCATTGTAGGTGTTTCTCTTGTTGTCTCTCCAGGTACTACACCTTGCACTTCATATTTTTATTCTTTTACCTTTTTATTTTCTAAATTCTTGGTCAAAATGAACTCTTTTTTACACAGCTCCTCAAGAACTTAATTAAGTAATTTATATTCATACTTGCCTTCAATGAGTCTACACAATGAATCAAATGGTTCCTTATTCAATGCACTCTTTAATTCCTTCATCTCATCAATTTGTAAATATGCATGCACATTATCAAAAGAAACATTATAAATAAAATGTTGAAGCCATATAGCCTCTTTGAATGCTTATTTATTCAAAATTTATCCTTATTGTATTTTTCCTTTTCCCATTTCCTTAATGAGACATTTTTCTTCTTGAGAATATAATTTTTCTTCTTCTAACATCACTCCTAGAAAACAAATTTATATCTTCTCATGCTCTAATGGCATGTTCATCTTCCTTTTAATACTAGCATTATACTAATTATTCTCATGGATGTTGATCCATTCTTCACCTTAATACTTATATTAATATTTCTCTACATATGTTTGAATTGGTGACTTTATAAAATCAAGTTCTTCTACACATGCTTTTCTACTATCTTATTTTTCATGTTTCATTTCTTCAACCAATTCTTCATGGTTCATCAATAGTTTTTCCTCCTTGGAATTTTTAATGTTTAAGACCTCAAATTGGGCCTCCTCTTCATCAAATTGTATACCTACAATAACACATTGAAATAAGTTATTCTAATAAAAATATTGAGGTCTTATTTACTCTCTAAGTTTCTTCTTAGGTTGATTTTGTAGCACCCTTATTAGTCTTCTCCAATTTTCGATTTCCTATTGCTTATTTCTTATCTCTACAATTTTATTGATTTCAATTTTATCATATTTATAAGTATGAATCCGGGATTTTATTGATTTTTAATTGATTCTTCTAAACCTTGAATTAACTCTATCAAAGTTTGATTCATCTCAACTATCTCGTTCTAAAAATCCTCTTGTTTTCTCACCTCATTCTTTGTCTTCATTTGGTTCATCTTTATTTGAATTCATTACATTTATATTTATAATTATTTTTACTTTATAAAGTATTTTTAACATTGTTCTATAAATTATATTTCACCTTGATTAAGTCTCACCCTATATTATATCATCTACCTAGTCTGTTGACACTCTTTCCAAGTATTTTGCACCTTTGAACTCATTCTTGAGCCTCGATGTTATATTTCTCATTAATTTATTAATAATTAATGGGAGATAGGAATAATTGAACCTTTATATTTTTTAAGATTTTAAATAACATCTTTTAACTCCTCTATAACTAGCACTTATGCAAAACTACTCCCAAGAGCTTCAATTAAAATCTGATACCATTCTGATGCAAGTATACCTCTTCTAGGTCTTTTACACTATTTCATATTTTTAAAATCTATTGGTATATAATAGGAATATATTTTACTTAAAATTAATTATTACCTTATACTTGAATCTTCTCATTCTATTCAAACACTTAACACTCATCACTAATAACCATCTTTATCTTGTTTTGTTACTAAGGTCTTTCTACCAACTAGGTTTGTCTTGTTTTGTAGTAACTTTGAAACCTTACTAAATGAATTATTTATGTTATCTAAAAAATGTGATGATTTAATAAGTTTATTTACATTCTATTAAGGATATTTAAATCTAAAATAAATTCCAACCTTTCTATTATAAGAATCTTTGATATTCAAATAGAATATACATTTTTCTCTTGACATTATCATAGATATTGTCACACCTTAACGTTTACTAAAAAATCAGACTTATAAGATTTATAATATAAATATTGAACCAATTTAAATGTTATAAAACCTAATAATAGGATTTTACCAATCTACATGCTTGATTTTTGATCAACTTGTACAAAATAGGGTAATAGATTACAACTTCACTAGCCTTTACATACATACCTGCAACTAGTTTGTCTATTAATTTCCTTAAATAGGCATTATTAAAGATTTAATGAATTATATATATGTTATAAAACACTAAAAAAAATCCCTTTAACATTAAAAAATGATAGTTATTTTCAATAAACACAATAATATTGATTTAAAAACCTCATACTTAACTTTGTAGACTTGTATTACAAAAGTCCTTATCAAAACCAACCTATGATGATTAATAAAATGGATTAATACACTTATTAACATTAAAAATGATGTAATAAATTATTTTATACCTTTCTATGTATTTAATTTTCAATAAAATTCAATAAACTATCAATTAAACCTTGCTTTAGGTCTTTTCTTAGACCTGCAAATACATATCATCCACAACTTGTCTCATAGGAATATTTAAGTAATTAAAACACTTTAAATAGATAAAATACATAATCATGTATCATAATTAAAATATTTATCATTTTGGTACAATTTATTTATGAGATATAGAGATTTTTGTTCACTAACCCTAGTTAAGGGTGTTTATGTTTGAGAGCAAACAAAAAGACAAAATTTAACTTATGAAGATTGGTTTTGACTCTTTTATCTTGGAAAAAGGTCTTACTAAATTTATCATATTTTCCTAAACATTCACCAATCTTTAAAATTCTTTTAAAGATCACAATAAATAAGTTTCCTTCTGAATGTAACACTTAACAAGGTTTATACATAGTGACAAACTTGGGAGGATAAATATGGGAAAATAATAAGATATAATCACTTTAAAAGAATATTATCACATGTATCAAGGTATATAAGTGTTTTAATTACTATAATAATCATATTATTGACCTAAAAACATAATTTTTTGTGAATAATTCCATTTTATCAGATTGTCATAACACATAATTATAGTCTTCTAATCAAAAGCACTCTTTTTGTTATAAATTTAAACTCTATTGAGTATGAATGATTCCATTTGATGATATAAAAATATATAGATTTTAATAATATTTTAACAAGTATCTTTTAATTCTCATCATCACAAAAGTACATGAAAAACTTCTCTTTTCTCGAACTATGTAGATAAATCCTATTTCTTATACCCTTCAACTCACAAACAATCACAAAAGTATGAAAATAGATCAAGAACAATTGAGAACCAATAATTACACATTAAGAGAGTCTGAAATACCATCAAGCATAAAAAAAAATTATATATCTTTTTTTCATATGACTTCATATACAATCATCGTAGATCCTACAGATAGACCTCTACATACATCCTAGATTCTCTACTCTAACCTACATACTTTATGCTCTCCTTCATTCTTATTATCTTTCTTGAATCCTCCTTTACTAATTTGAGCCTTATCCCTTATAACTAAGTGTCTAAACTTGTCTTCTTCTATATTTTTACCCCAAATATCTCTCACTTAGGCTTATCATAAAATCTACTTATCTTGGCCTTCTCTAACATTGGGTGCTCCTAGATACATGCACTTAAGTTGCTTAACAATTTTAAGACTTATTTCAACATAAAAAACATTTTGAAATTTATAAAACATGTATTTAGATCCTAAGTGATCCTTCATAATGAAATCATGACTAAAAACTTGTTTTAAGACATGAAAGGACCCCTCCAAAAATGTTAACAAATTTTATTTTTTGAATTTCTTAGTTTTGGAGGGAAAACTAGAAACATACAATAAAGAAAAAATTTGTACACCTAATGAAATTTCAATACCTCCAACACTCTCCCATGATTAATTCATTATAGAGTGAAATAATATCAAGCTTATTATTGACATATATATGACCTAGCAACCCAAACAAGCTAAACTATACATAGTTATTGATGATGATCTTGCATCATACTCCCCAAGTGGAATAATTTGAGGTCCATCTCAAATAAAATTTCTTTTCCTTTTTTTTATAAAATTTCTTGGTACCTTATTTTGTTTAGTTTTATGCTTGCTCTTATGTCCACTTCTTCCTATCTCTTGCTTGTCTATACTAGTTTCCTTCTTCCATGCTACTTGATTATTTTCCTCATAACTACTCTTTAAAATCTTTATTAGATCTTCCTTATTATATAATTTTTTTAGATAGAAATTTATTTCTTCGGTATATTTTTCTTTACCATTATTATCTTCATTCCATTCATCATTACCATGGTTTAATAGATTTGATAGCTCAATTTATGTCTTTTTGTCATCTTTTTCATCTCTTATGAGGTTTAAAGAATCTGATCCCTACATTATTTATCTCCATATTTGTTTTTCTACTTCATTGTATTATTACATTTATTTATTTTTATTTTTACTTTCTTCTTGATAAAGTACTATAACTTATACCATAACCTATTCTTGGAATTTGTCTTAATTATGTGTTAAGTTAGACATATCTTCATGCTACATCTCTATTTGATTTCTTACTCCAAACACCATTATATGTGTTTCTCTTTCTCTCTCTCCAAGTACTACACCTTGTACTTCATCTTTTTCTTCTTTTACCTTTTTATTTTCTGAATTCTTAGTCAAAATGAACTCTATTTCCCATAGTTCCTAAATCACTTCATTAGGTTCTTTATCTTCATACTTACCTTCAATGAGTTTACACAATAACCCAAATGCTTCCTTATGAAAGGTGCTCTCTAATGACTTCATCTCATCAACTTATAAATCTTCATGCAATAATCAAAAGCATAATTAGAAATAAAACATTGAGGTCATATAGCCTCTTCTAATGGTTCTTACTTTGACACTACTCCTTCTTGTATTGTTACTTCTCTCATTCACTCAATGAGACATTTTTATTCTTGATAATATTGTTATTACTATACTAACATCACTCCTTATTATATATAACAAATTACTATCTTATCATGCTCTAATGTCATGTTCATCTTCCTTTTAATAGTAGTATGTTTCTCATGTTTTTCATGGATGTTGATCCATTATTCACTTTTCTTCTTAGATTAAACTTTATATACATCTATTTAAAATGGTAACTTTGAAAAATTAGGTTTTTATACACATGATTTAATACTATATTATTTTTCTTGTTTCATTTCTGCAACCAATTCTTCATGGTTCATTAGTAGCTTGTCTTCCTTGACATTTTTAATGTTTAAGACCTCAAATTGGGCCTCCTCTTTATAAACTTGCATATATAAAATCACACATTCAAATAAACTATTATAATCAAAATATTGAGGCTGTATTGCCTCTCCAAGTTTCTTCTTGAGTTATTTTCCTAGCATACTTATTAATCTTCTCCAATTTATGATTTATTGTTATTTTTTTCTTCTCTTTTCCATTTTCTTAATTGTCCATTCGATCATCTTTTTGAATATGAATCCTTTCTTTGAATGATTTTAAATTTATTTTTCTAAACCTTGAATTAACCATGTCAAGGTTTGATTCATCTCAACTTATATTTTTCTAAAAATCATTTTGTTTTCTCACCTCATTCTTTGTATTCATTTGGTTCTTTATTTTCAGTCATTCCATTTCTCTCTACTTATTTTTCCTCTAACAAGTCTTTTTAACCTTGCTCTATCAAGTTTGTTTCATATTTCTTGTGTTTCACCCTAGCTTCCATCCTCTACTTGGTCTGTTGACACTCTTTCCAAGTGTTTTGCACCTTGGAACTGCTTTTTGAGCCTCAATGTACTCTTTCTCCTTAATTTAATAAACCTCAATGGCCTATATGATTTTTTTAACCTTTAGCTTTATTTAGAGTTTCAATAAAATCTCTCAAATCCTCTATAACTTGCACTTATGCAAAACTATTCCCAAGAGCTTCAACTAAGCTTTGATACCATTTTGATGTAACTAGACCTCTTCTAGGTCTTTTACACTAGTCTTCTTTTATAAATCTATTGGTATGAAATAGGGATATATTCTCATTGATATTACTAGTTTCATTCTATTTGAATCTTCTCTTTCTATATAAACACTTGAAACTCATCACTAATAACTATCTTTGTCTTGTGTTTTTACTAGAGTCTTTCTACCGACTAGGTTTGTCTTGTTTTATAGTAACTTGAAACCTTATTAAATGAATCATTTATGTTATATAAAACATATAATTATTTCATAAGGTTATTTACACTTTATTAAGGATATTTGACTCTAAAATAACCTCCAACCTTACTATTATAGGAATATTTTACAATCAAACATTATACATAATTTTCTCTTGATGTTATCATAGATCTTATCACACCACATTAAGGTTGTTTACTCAAAATTAATAATTATAATATAACTATTTAATCAATTTAAATGTTATCAAACCTAATCATGGGATTTTACCATTTTGCATACTTGATTTTTGATCACCTTGTACAAAACAAGGTGATAGATTATAATTTCACTACCATTTACACACAGACCTACAACTAGTTTGACTATCAATTACCTTATTGGGATTTATTAAAGCTATCATGACTTATAGATATGCTATCTATAACTATAAAAGATCCCTTAAATCTTCAAAAATGATAGTTATTTACAATAAACATAATAATATTGATTTAAAAACCTCATACTTAACTTTGTAGACTTGTATTACAATAATAATTATCAAAATCAACCTATGATGATTAATAAAATGGATTCATACACTTATTCAAATTACACATGAGGCAAGCATGGATTTTATACCTTTATATGCATTTAATTTTCATGAAAATTCAATATATTGTTAATTAAACCTTATTTTTGGGTCTTTTCTTAGACCTACAGATACACAATCATCTATAACTTGTCTTGTAGGAATAGTTAAGGAATGAAAAAAAATTTAATATATAAAATACATACTCATGTATCATAGTACCAAGTTTTTTAATCATTAACCCTAGTTAAGGGTTTACACAGTCCTATCTTCATCTGAGAGCAAACAACAAGACATAATTTAACTTACGAAGATTATTTTTGAATATTTTATCTTAGAAAAAGGTCTTACTAACTTTATCCTATTTTCTTAATTATTCACCAAGCTTGAAAAGTCTCTAAAAAATCATAATAAAAAAGTTTCCTTCTGATTGTAACACTCAATAAGATTTATACATAGTGTTAGATCCAGGAGCATAAATATGGGAAAATAAAAATATATAATCACTTTCAAAGAATATTATCACATGGATCATGGTATATAAATGTTTTAATTACTCTAATAATCATCTTATTTAACTAACAACACAAAAATTACATGAATAAGTCCATTTTATCAGACTATCATAACACATAATTATAGTCTTCTAACCAAGAACATTATTTTTATTTTAAATTCAAACACTATTGACTATGAATGATTCACTTTGATCATATTGATATCTATATATATTATTAATATTTTATTAATTACCTTTAAATTCTCATAATCATAAAAGTACATGAAAAACTAATTTTTCTTAGATTGTGTTATATAAAACCCTATTTCTTAGACCCTTTAACTCACAAACCATCACAAAAGTATGAAACAGATTAAGAACACTTGAGAACTAGTAATTAAAAATTTAGAGAGTTTAAAACACCATTAATAATACAAAAAAATTATCTATTTTTATTTGTTAGACAATCATTTTGGATCATGTAGATAGACCTCTACATATATCTTAGATTCTCTACTATAACCTATAGACTTTCTCCTCTCCTTCATTCTTATTATGTTTCTTGACTCCTTCTTTACTACTTTGAGCCTTATCCCTTATAATTAAGTGTCTAATCTTGTATTCTTATAAATGATTACATCATATATCTCACACTTGGGATTATCTTATAACATCCTTGTCTTGGCCTTCTCTAACGTTGGGTGCTCCTAGATACATGCACCTTAAGTTGTTTAAAAATTTTAAGACTTATTTGAATGTAGAAAACATATTAAAAACTTGTATAACATATTTTTAAACCTAAAGTGACACTTAAAAATGATATCATGACTAATAAGTTGTTTTAAGATATGAAAGGACCCTTCTAAATTTATTAACAAACTTGAATTTTTGAATTTTCTAGTTTTAGAGGGAAAACTAGAAACATATAATAAAGATAAGATTTATACACCTAATGACTATACCAAAAATTCCACACTCTCACATGATAATTTCATTACATAATGAGACAATATCAAGCTTCTTATGGACCTATCTATGACATAGCAACACAAACAAACTAAAATTTACATAGTTCTTGATGATGCTACTACATCGTACTCCCTAATTGGTAAAGTCTGAGCTCCATCTCAAATGAAATTTATTATCCTCTTTTTATAATTTCTTGGTACCTTAATTTTTTAGTTGCATTCCTGATCTTATCTTTAATTCTTCCTATCTCTTTCTTGTCTTTACTAGCTTCCTTCTTCCATGCTCCTCCATTCTTTTCCTCATAGTTGCTCTTTAGAAGCTTTATCAAATCTTCCTTACTATATAAGAGTTTTAGATAAAACTTTAATTATTTGGTATATTCATTGTTACCATTCTTATCTTCATTCCATTCATCATTATATTTGTTTAAGAGCTTCAATATCTCAATTTCTACCCTTTTGATGTCTTCCTCATCTCCTACAATGTCCAACTACATTATTTGTGTCCATATTAGCTCTCCCTCTTCATTGTATTCTTTCATTTCTTTATTTTTTGTTTTAATTTCTTATTTATAATGTAAAATAACTTGTTCTTAGACTTTTTTTTCATCACGTGTCAATCTATATATGTATTCATATTGCATCTCTATCTGATTTCTTACTCCAAAAACTATTGTAAGTGTTTCTCTTACTGTCTCTCCAAGTACTACACTTTGCACTTAATCTTTTTCTTCTTTTACCTTCTTATTTTTTGAATTATTGATCAAAATTAAATGTTTTTACCTTATCTCCTTCAGTACCTAATTAGGTGATTTATCTTCTTACATGCCCTTAATAAGTCTACATAATGACCCAAATGCTTCCTTGTTCAAGACACTCGTTAAAGCTTTCACTTCATAAGATTATAGATATACATGAACATAAACAAAATCAAAATTATAAATAAAAATTTGAGGTAATATAGAATCTTCAAATGCTTCTTGATTTAGCTCTGATCCTTCTTGTATTCTTCTTTCTCTCATTTCCTGAATGAGACATTTTTCTTCTTGAGAATATTATTCTTCTTCTCCTAACATCATTCCTTATAGATAACAAATTTCTATCTTCTCATGATTTAATGACATGTTCATATTAATTTTAATACTAGCATGATTCTCATGGATGTTGATCCATTCTTCACTTTGCTTCTTAGATTTAACTTTCTCTGC
>JARHVA010004480.1:0-177500 GCA_037957365.1 Torreya grandis | reverse complement strand
ATATTGAGAGTAAATTCTATGGGTGATACTCTTCTCAAGTGCACCAAAAATAAAATGGATAAAAGAGGCTTCCTATGGTATAAACAAGGGATTATATGAATTTATGACATGTCATGAGGTATACGGAGAATAAAGTTCATGTTTAGTTTTGTAAAATGGCTGAGCATTAACATAAACCCCTCACACCATGATGTCTATAAATAGAACACCACGTATCCCTTCAAGACATCCACTAAGTAGTTTGAAAAATATTGGAACATAGTTTCTAATATCAAGTAAAAACATTAGAAAATAAAGAGAAAAATAAAAGATAAATATTTTTGTGTATAGATATCAAAAAAATCAACCTGTGGTTGAAAGAAATAGCTTCTATGTCAGATTTATCGAAGGCGACAATACAATATATTCAACATCAAATTACTCTAAGGTTTAATAGGATTGAATCATTATGTGTCAAATTTTTATCCAAGGTTGAAGGCTATTTTATTTTAGTGTTATGAACAAATCACACAAACAACAAGTAATGTTCTAAAAATAATAATTTCACCATGATTTTTTAATCTATTTTGAATTCAATTAATCTAAACTATTAAAATTAAAATGCTAGAATATATATCTAATAATAAAATATAATATAAAATTTATAAAAATGAAAATTGGTTAAAAATAGTAAATGAGCCCAAGTATATGCAAACCTCCCTAAAATAGATCTTATGCTAATTGTGACTAGAAACTACTTGACATAATTTGTGTATTGTTTCATGATTAGATGCAAAAATTTAACCTATGATTATGAAAAGTTTGTAGAAAGAGAATAGGGGTGTAATGCAACCTTTTATATTGACTTTGGCCATATTTTGGTTTATTATGTGACTTATTTATTGATATGGGTCTGTGCGATTGTTAGTGAGGGTTGTTTGATTAATTCTACGTACTAAGTTGATATGCAGAAGACCTAACAAATAGAAACCCTTTTTCCTCCACAATAAACATAATGGAGATCAAATTCAAATGGGGAATAGGGTTAGGGGAATAACTAAGCTACATTCAAAAAAATCTACATAATTTGAAGTACTTCTTACATAGCCCAAATGGGGCTCAGGACAATGTAGTTCTCCCTCTTAGGGTGATTATGTTATCTATGATTATGCAAATAATATATGACTATAAATAGAAGATTGATTAAAATTATTAACAATGGATGCCTTTGACTTGAAATAAACAATATTAAAATTTTGCCGATGATTTTTAGAATGTAGTAGAAGGGTGGATGCACAAATTTGGGGGACAAAAAACATGACAAAATTGAAAACATAAATTTTTTATTTGCAAAGGGAATATGCCCTTTTCAAAAGGGACTATGCCTTTTTTATTAAAAACCTCATGCCTATAGTTACTTGGTATGGTGCTAAATCAAAAGGGCATACGACGGTTATAGAGCAAAGGGCTTACAACCTTTATGGATTAAAAAAGGTGTATGCATTTTATGGCTTAAAAAGGGCATGTATTCTTAGTTAAAAAGTGTGTACACACTTTCCAAAACATAATTTTATCCCCAAATTTTGATGTCCCATGTTTTAATGTATGAGTTTGGAGCTTTCATGTTCTAGAACAACAAGAAAAGGATGTGCATGCTTTAGCCTTCCTTGTATCCCAACAACTTGATTTCACATTTTGATCATGGTCTCAGTATGTTTTTTATTAAATTTTAATTTTATGGTTTGCATTTATATGTATTTATGTTTAGGGTAATCAAATTAAATTTACATTTCTCTCACATTACTTGAAGATTTTTTTAATTTTTATAAATCTAGATGCAAAATTTGATTGACTCATTACCTAAATAAAATGTTGAACAAAATCATGATCAAATCCCTCAACATTTTGATTTTGTAAAAGAAGAAGCTGAATTATATGAATAATATAATGTAAAATGAAAACAATTTCAAATTATTATTAGTAGTTTATGTCACGCTTCAAGTCATAATGCATTAAATTAACTTGCCATTAGATTGGAGGCTATTTTTAATGAAGTGGGAAATGTCACTTCCTAACTTGATGCAATGTTACATCAAAGAGAGGTACTGTATGAATATTATTTTGATAAATTATCATATGAGGACATTAAAAAATATATAACAAAAAAAGAAGTGTGTGGGTTGTTTGTTAATCCTGGAACCAACCAACCACCACCAATGAGTTTAAAACACATTAGCATTGATTGATGTATTTATGTCAAGATAAAAAAATAACTTTTGGGATAGGTGGTGAATGGTGTTTGATGATCATCCATCCAATGATAATGAGGTTCTATTATATTTTTTGAGAAAAAATTATTGTGAGTTTGTTATACAATAAATTAAAAATTATTTCAATGTGAAGGCCTCCAAATGTAGGGGAGGTGGGTCCTCATTTGATATACCTAGTGCTAGGTAGGAAAAAAACCTCCATAACTAAGTTTAGATAAATAAAAGGACAAAAACACATACTTCTATCCCCAAAATATTGCATCATAATACACATATGGACACCTTTGAGGTAATTTATAGTCTCACATAAGTTATTATTGACCATGTGATGCATAAATTGAGGAGTTATACATAGGCTAAAGGTGGTGGCACATGTAGTAGTGTCCCTCCTAATATTGGTGATAGTGTCCCTCAAACTATTTGTGCTAGTGTTCTTCCTAATAGTAGTGGCATAATTAGCATTCAACCTAAATTTCATGTACATCATTTCACATCATGTGGGAGGAAGTGTCTTAGACCTCTTATTTAGTTTATAAATACATGGGTTATACCTATGGATATTAGATGTACATTTATGCAACACACTAGTACCTACTAGTCAATGCCATTTATAGTTGCTTCATCATATTTAGACAATAGTAAATAATAATATATTCCATCTACAATTTTTTATAACACCTTTGAACACCCTCACACCTAAATATATGCAATATATAGTTACTTTAGGACCTCAATACACTAGCATGCCAAGATATACATTATTTTTAGTTGCTTCAACACCTCATGACATTAGCATACAAGAGTATATGCCATTTGTAATTACTTAACCACCTCATATGACTACATGACCACTTATGTATGGATTATCTACTTCACCATATATATATTTTACACACATTTTTAATTTTAATTATAGTTTTTTTATGCATTTAAAATAATATTGAGTTTATATTTAATATATGTTTACTTGATTGACTAATATTTGAATTATTTAATTTGTTGCTTATAAATATGTTTATTGATATATTAGGTACCCCAAATGGATTAGATTCTTTTTATAGACCAAATTTTCACACATAAGAAGTAAATGAGACCTTCTCAAATTTGGGATAACATAGAACTATCTTTGCCTATAGATAAGCTACTTTAAGAGATAGATCTGTAGATTTGAAAGGGCTAGCTCCCTTGATCTATCTTTTAAGCTCACACTAAACTAGGATAATAACTATTGGGGGTGAAAAGGGAAGAAGGAAACATGAATCATCCTAGAATAATGAATGTGATACACCAAAGGTAAGTCCAAAAAACACACTTGCATCTCCACTAAGAAATAAGACTGCTAAAACTGACCTCAACTCAATGCCCTTCTAGCATAAGTATTTCTCATAAAGCCATATCTATATGCATATCCAAAGGTTCATGAAAATTAGGTCTAATAATAGACACTACTAGTCTCTCTCACACTTCAAGACACAGTGAAAAAACACATACACTTCATGAGACCTGTTAAAAGAGATGCTACTACTCACATAATGTATACAAGAGCATAATGGAATCAAGAAGACAATAATCACTTAACATCCAAATACACTAATTGAAATACTTAGGAAAGAGTTGAATAGATAAGATCAAATTTATAAATTTATTATAAGGTAAATAAATATGTCAAACCAACAATGATTCACCATACCAATCATGGATCCTTTACAAAGACAAAATGGCTTGCATATATAGAACATAAGAGAGGAGAGAGAAGAAGTGAAGTGAAAAGGTCACAAGGCCAAGTTTCATGACTTGGAAAATAGTTAAAATATAATATAATGAAGTCAAAAACATGCTATGAAGTCTTATTAAACATGTGTCAATTTGAAATATGACATATTCTTCAAGTTGGCATAGAGACCCTTTATGTTCTTCTTTGAAATTGACCTCATGATGATGAGTAGTACATTTATCTTGAGGTGACTTAGAAGGCCTTGACACATATGATATAAATTTATAAGGTGAAGATATGATTTTTTATGTTCATCTATGCCATTCAACTGATAACATCTTCTTTGTCACTTATCATTCACTTTCTGTAGTCATTCATTAACTCTCCTAAGCCTAGACCTTCACTCTTATCACTTAGGTGACTTGTAGTTGTCCAAGTAAATACATTATAGATGTGTTAAACATATATTCAAGACTTATTTTAACTCTAGTCTATCATATAGGCCTCAAAAGAGCTCAAGATTACACTTATCATCTTCAATTTAGGTAGTCACTCACTTCTCACTATCTTATCCAAGATTGCCTATAATGACCAATATGATAGAGGGGTTTCTAGGAATGATAAAGGAAAGAATTGAATTTTGGGAGTTATATTACATTCCTACACACCTCTCATAATAAATTTCACCTATCTATTCTCTTTTATACTTAAAATTCAACTCAAATCCTATAAAAAACACTGAATTAGGCCTATTTGTACAAATGATAGTATGGAATAATTGGGTGGAAAGGAGATTAAGAGAGTTAAAAACATTTACAAATCACTTTATACTCCATTTTATCCATTCTAGATGCATCTCCATTTATATCTCCTCCATTAGGTTCACATAAGGGTTTTAAGAGGGTTAGCTTCTTAGTGATGATTCATAAAATCTAGACACTTAAAATTTTAAAAAATTCCACTGAGATCAAGTTAAAAATCCCCATCAACTATAAATAGATGATTTAGGAACCATGTATATCCTCTATAAATATATGAGTAAATGAAAATGGCTCTCGAGGTCCTTCTAGGCATTCTAGGTAGGCTTGAGAGGAAAATAGGGCAAAATGACCAATTTTGTACTATCTTCTATAAACCAGTAGGTATAATAAACCTTATACTCTTCCCTAAGGGCCATCACATGGTTTTGAAAGATTATATGGCAATGAGATTAACATTAAACACCATGAGATTTTAGGCCTAATTCTAGTCCTAATAGACCTAGATTGCATTTCTGAGTGTTTGACCCTTCTAAGGGTTTTAAATGGATATAGGTCCTTTTTAACCCTTTTTTACATCCAATGAAACTATATAAATCACCCTAAATTAATCCAAGCCTTTCAAATTTCATATTTTACTCATTCCCATAGTTGACACATTGTATGAGAAAAACCTCATTCAAAGAAGTTAAGGTAAGTTGTCTTATTTAAAAATTTCCTAAATATATGACCATAGATATAATTTTGACTGCATGTATTAACCTTACCATTATCACTATGATATTATATGTTCTTATACTTGCTTGATAGTCTCAATTGGATTCCAAACACCTCTAAATTCCTTTCATCAATACTTAGATCTCTATGGTATTGTATTTAGACCACTTTTTGAGACTACTTATATGTGTTATTATATATAGGATTGTGTGCTAAGTTATAACCTTATCACTACCCTAATAAGCTTTCACTAAGTTTATGGACTTTTGTTGAGATCTTAGTTAGGTTCAAAATATTTAAACACCACTATGCTTCTTTTCCTTAGGTTGACATTGGATTGGTCTTCATATAAGCATATAAATAGCTATTTTAAGGCTACTTAAATGTATCAAGTGTCTTAAACCTTTTACTCCCATCAATCATCTCTTGAGGCAAACCTTATGTGGACAAACTAATCACCATGCACTTTCGTTGAACAAATGTATGTTATTCTTTCTTTGAATCCATTTATAGAAATATGAGACCCTACACTTATCAAACACTATCTTTGGACTTCAATGGTGTTCATTTCTATCACAATGAGATTTTTATGCTATCTTTTCATGATCACACTAGGTTATAAATAACATGAAAATTAAGTACATGCTCTTCAACCTACATACACAAATTGGTTCACATAAACTAATTTAAAAGATAAGAAAAATTGAGGTGTTGGGATTATGTAAGAAGTTTGAAGGCATCAACAATCTCAAAGATTTTTTATAGAGCACGAAACACCAAACCAAAAACTATTGCCATGAAAATGAAGGCCAGAAAGGCTACTTAATTCTTCCAAAAGCATTCAATCCAAATACTTGCATGTTGTCTGTGTAGATTATTTTTGAGCTCTGTGGATTAAATCATGCAATTCAATAAACCCAAATAAGGAAATACCTAATTAAAGTGATAGAGACATTAGGACCAAATGAAATAGATGAATAAAACTAATTCAAGATAACATTATAATTCTAAAGCTAAGTTTTCTACACCATGATCAAATAGAATACAAAGTAAGAAGAGATTGAGATTGGATTGATATACCTTGACTAAGATTTTTGACATTGATGCTTGATCAAGGATGATGGATGCTTGATTTTAGACTCTAAGATTGTTGATTAGTTTGACATGGATTTGTTATGAAGCTTAGAGATGGCCTTCCATGGAGAAGAGGAGTAGTTTAAATAGATTTTGGAGGGAGGGATCAATAGTGGATATTTAAACTTGGTTTTGGGGAGATAAAGGGTAGAGAATTATCCAAGGAGAGTAAAATTCCTTGGAAGCATCTAGATTTAGAGGCTTTTAGAGTGGAGGGGTAGAAATAGGGAAGGTTCTACATTTAGAGGGTTATAGAATCATTCTTAGGAGTTAATAGTGAATTAGGGGAGGATTAGATGGGGATTAGGGACTAGGGATGTAAGAGAGACTAGACATGGGCTAGTAGGTGGGCCATTGGGAATTTAAAATTCCTAAACAAGAGGTAAGTGGGATTAGGATGGGATATTGGGGATTTAGGATAATTAATTGATTGGTGGGGATGAATAAGGTTAGTAGATGAAGAATAATAGAAGGGGATTATCAAATAAATGGCTAGGAAAGAGGGGATAAATTTGTGAGATAAATTAGAATAAATGAGATATGTGGAATTAATTTCAACTAATAGGAATATTAGTGATAATAATTTAGTTGAGTGAATTTATATGCATATATTCCATACCAAGTGTAAACTAGTTGACATTGTTGACTTGACCAACAGAGAAATGAGAAAGAGGTGTTAGGTTTTGTCATTTTTGGACTAGTTTTGAGCCACCTAATCTTGAAATTGAATTGTGGGGATCTCAAGAGACTTCCTTGAAGCCTTCCCACATGCTATATGAGATATGCAGTCTATAAAACATCATAAATTCCTCTTTTTCCAAGTGATCTTCTTGATTTTAATGTTGAATGTGTCACATTTTTAGTTTCAAACAACTCCCTAACATTCTCTAATATGTGGGATGTTAGATTAAATCTTGAAAATTTGTATTTTCATGAAAATTATGTACAACTCCCTTAGAATGACCAAAAGGTGAGATAAAGGGATATAAGACAAAGTGAACAAATATGACATAGACTAAACATATAATGTGACACTCAAAATGTGGTTAAACCCCTATAAGGACTATGTGAACCATGTTCAGACCTATAAGATCTCACAATAAGTTTGATTCTACAAGGGGGTTTGACCAAATTTGACCTGGGATCAAATTTAGTCAACAATTATATTATTAAGGCTGCAATTAATATTACAGTAACCTACACTCAGATTGGGAAAGTTAAAAATTAGATAAAGATATTATATATTATTTAAATTTTTTATATACACCATAGTTTTAGTATAAAATTATTAATTTTTATCTCTTTTTATCCCTCTCTCGCTCTCTCTTTATGTACAAAAAGAATAATATTAATTTTGATTTATCTTAAATTATGTCTAGTTTTATTTTATTCGTAATTAAGCTATTTATTTGTTGTTTTTATAGATGATGAGAGATGATATGGGTAACCCACATGGATTATAATAATGTTTGATTAATGTTATAGTTACATCCTAAGATCCAATATTTCTCTAGTAACACCTGATTCAAAGATATAGACTATTAAGAACATAAAGTAAAATTATTTTTTAACTTCAAGTAATGATACTCTACATCATATTTATATTTTTTTACACATCTAGATCTAAAACTATATGTATGATTGATAGGATTCTCCACCATACATATATTCATGGTCACGTAACCTAAGACAACTATTTTGGTGGCATGCGGTGAGTTTAGAATCACCTTGTTACAATTTTTTTTCTTGGAAATATATTATTTTCCATATATCATTTTAATGTATTAAAATGTCTATTTCACATGTTGTGTAAGCACAATAGTTTTCTGAGGTTTCAAAAGATACATTTGGTCCTTCACATGCTAATATGAGAGTTTTCCCCATAATGAGCCATGCAACACCCCTAATTCTACATCTATGGTGAGGAAAGACAATTTATTTGGAGATAATGAGGAGTAGGAGAGGTTGTTGTTATGTTAGGGTTAATTGTAGGCATAATCTATTTTGTATACTGATATGGCCCACATTTTATTCCTATATGGTATATTTTTAATATGTATTTTATGGTCTAGATTGTATCTCGATATGTCTTATTTTTTTAAGTCATTATGGCATAATTTGGATACATTTGTACATACTTTTGACATATCTAGATGTGAATCATACATTTTTATAATTTTTGGATACATATTTACTTCTTATATGTCATTATTATTTATTGAACACGTTGTTGTTACATACATGTTATCATTCTCAAAATTATTCATAAATGAAATTTTTTTCAAGCATGGTTGTGTGAATGTTCATGGATAATTCAAATGTTTAATTTTCATGAAATTGATGTACTGATGTTATAATGAGTACAATGTAGTTATTTTGTTGTGCAAATCTATGTTATGATTATTGATCTATGTGATGGTTTATTATCATTATCATATATTTCATTAAATAAAGTAAGAAAAAAATTATATTAATGTCCAAAATGACCAAAAATAAGTCAATGGAATTGAAGGAAACAACCCTTAGCAATAGGAATTTCTAGGAAGACAAAATAAATAAAATATAAATATATATATTTTTTTAATATCATTAGATTAACTTTCAATTATGCAATTTACTATTCAAATAATCAATACATAAATTTATTTTTATAAAGATAAATGAAGATTGTTTTTAAGTATTAACTCTATAAACAAACCATGGCATTCAACAAGATTAAAACCATGACACACATAATTAAAAATAAGGCATATAAAATCAAAACATAATCATAAATTCATCATAATTGTAGAGGTATTGTGTATTCATAACATGCACATTTAAATATTACTCTTTGTATTATAAGAACATTTATTAATAAATAATAACCAACTATCATCTTCCTTTCTTGAGAACTCTATCTTAGAAATGTCAACTAACAATATATATAACCATCTATCTCTAACTCTTAATGACATACATAATAAGGGGGAGGTAAAGGAAAATATTGGGATATTCACTTCCCTTAACTTATGCGATGTTTATGGTTGAATACTTTATAAAAGACTTTATAATATTTCCTTTTTATTTTTGTGACTTTAGATGCATACATTTTGCCCCTATTTGAAAGGGTATTATGATTGGATTTGGTAAAAGGAGTAATGCTATTTCAAATAAAAACCATGTCATGAATGAATGTTAGTAGATGATGTTAGGGGATATGATTACCCCTCAAGGGGACATGCAAAGAAGAATGAGATAGATGACCACTTGAAAAACTAAGTGAGGGGTGGGATGAGATGGATAGATAAGGGTTTATGATGCTAGATGTGAGATAGAATATGAGGAATATGAATTAAACTTGAGTAATGAGCTAAAAATTGATGATGCCCTTAGAAAAAAACACATGCATAGGGAGTAAAGATGATGGGTGTCATGAATGTTGACACATCCCAAGGGGGAATCAACCATAATAAGATGATGATAAGATTAAAAGGCCACAAGCCTTAGATGTATCCTAAGTAAGAACACATACAAGGGAGAACTATAAGCTATGATAAGACTGATTTGATGAGATTAATGATGGGTTTAGTTCAAATCTAAATCAATCAATATGATGTAGGTGATGAGAATGATATGATCAAGTGACCAAAAGATAGGGGAGAATTGGATGGTAGTGCATCAAATTAATGAGCAAAAATATGATTAGTGATGATGCCCCTAACAAGGACACATGCAAGGGATTAATAGAGGATATAGTGGATGAACTATCCTTGGGCACTGAAATGTGGCCAAGTACTACCTACATATTCTGAAAAGACCTCAGGCTGATTTAGTTCTAACTCAAAGATGATGATGATGAAGATTAGTGATTAGAGGGTGATGATAGTGATTAGAGGATATGATTCAGATGATGGGATGAGGATAAAAGGTTAAGAGGGTTAAATTAGTGATGGGGATGATGAGATGACTAGATAAATTATGAGGGCATAAATGATCAAGCCATCACAGTTGTCATAAAGCTTATCATAGTCTAAGCAATTTGATAGATATAGAACTTGGTAATATGCCCCATGATATAAGTATGATCAAGAGGACATGATGCCAAAGTGCGTAGGTAAAAGGAAACTCTATATCCTCAAGGGAAATTTTATTGTCCTCATAGCATCCTCATTCATTTCCCAATAGATAAAAATATACACAATAAATAAGATATATACATAATAAAAGACATGCAGATGAAATAAATAAAACAAACAAGTAACACACACAAGTATCTACATGCATTATCTTATCTAATGATGGAATGAGTGATTGGGTGATGGGGTGGAATAATATGATCGAGATGTGATTTTGGACTTAGGATAGACTTGGATAGAATAATTATGATGATTAGGTTTAGGACTTGGATTAGGATATGGATTAGACTTGCCCCTGGTTGAGGATAAAAGTATGGAGGATGGGAGAAGGTCTTTGAATACTAATTTGGTCTTGAAATCAAATAAAAATGTGGCCAAGGAAGGTGATTTAGAAAAGTGATGACCAAGGATTACAAACAGATGAGGCCTTGCAAGAGTTTAACCTATCAAGGAGACTAGGAGATGATTGGATCAAATACCTTTAATACTAGCAAAATAGTGATTGGATGGGTGCTAGGTATGAAGAGGCAATGATAAAGATAGTTATGAGACCATATACTTTCACACTAGAAAAAGAGTGATTGGATGGGTGCTAAATGTGAAAAGGCATTGATAGGAAGTGATGGGTGCTAGATTGAATACCTTGACAAGGTGATGCATACTAATAAGACTTAGTCAAAAGGATGAGATTGAGGATATGAAAAGATGGGTGACCACTCTAATTTGGTTCCAAGACTAAAGGTGGTATCTAAATATGATGAATTGGAAGACAAAACATAGATGGAGATGGATATGACTAGGGGATTAAGTATAAAACTAGACATCATGGACTATTTTTGGATTTTTTAGATTTTTAGATTTTTAGGTTTTTTGACATATTTCAATTTTTAGGGATTTTTGGGATATGTATGTACACTATATAAATGGAGTTACTATCAAAGGTAATTCCAAGCCTTGAAACTAGGATAAATATGGATGAGTGAAAAAAGGATGAGGGTGATGGGGATGAAGGAAGAAGGGACTAAGGATTGATAATGACCACATCATGAAAGAACTAGATGTTGAATTACCTGAGTCTATTAGAGGATATTCCAAGATATTTTGGGAACATTTATCAAGACATCTTCCCCTTCCTTATAAAAGGTCAAGATGGGAAGGAATATGATATGATGGAAGATGATGGCTAGGAATAATGGATGGAGGGGATGGACAAGGAATGGATGATATAGATAAAGGATGGATTGATTTTGCTCCCAAGTGTTGAGGTATAATGTGGACAATTAATTATTCTACCATGATGTCATAAACTAGTTTCATCATGGTACTTACCTAAGGTAATAAAATACTAGTTTTAACCATTGGATAAATGATTTTTATTTCATTTTTTACTTTGATTGATTTATTTATTTTATTTTTGGATGACATCTCAATTTATTGTATATGGGTATGAGATGAAGGAATGCAGTCATTATGGTGATCTTTAGCCAACACATAGTCTAGGGATGTGTGATGTTTTGATCATGATATTAGATGTATTAGGGTATATGTAACCTTCATTGATGCTTGATGGAGACCCCTCCAAATATCTAGACTAGGTGTCTTCATTACTGGTAGGAGAGACAATGCTGCCTGGGGAGGTGATATGAGGTATGGATTTGATTAGAGCTTGATTTTGATGGATGATAGATCATGATAAGATGGTATGATGGGTGATGGAGGATTAGGAATAAAATTAATTATATGATTATGATAATATGGGGTAATGGGAAATGGAGGATTAAGACTGGTAGTTGCATACATTATTGGAGATGTGGGACATGCTTTATTTGATTGGTGCCAATTGATAAAATACTATAGGAGATCCAAGATACTTTGACCTTATGATTTATCTTTGATCTAATTGACCTCTATTTTAACATTATTTGGATTTTGACTACCCCATGGTGCCTAATTTTGGGCTTCAACAAGGGAGATTGATTTTTGACTTGATAGAGAATGATTGTTTTAACTTTGATGCTCTCTTAGTGCATGATATTGGCATTGATTACAGGAATACTTTTTTGGATTAGGTTAATGATTTTACTCTTCATGATTTTGATTGAAGGGATTAACTATGACTTGATTATTATTTATAACCCATGGAATATAGTCTATGACTTTTGGATTAGTGGCACACATTATATATCTTGAGGAAGGGTCTAATAATGTATGTGCCTATTTGTACCTATGAAGGGAGGTGATTAAATGATCATTTATAGGAATAAAGGGGTAAATGGGTGGTGATGGGGAAGTATATTCTTCATAGGGGTTCTTAGGAGAACCAATTTTGACATCAGAGAAAATATCCTCAAGATCAACAAAAGGATCACTAAGACTAGCTGTAGTAGATGCATCTAAAGTAGGATCAAATTTACTTTGACAATATTTTATAAATAAATCTTGCAAGAAATATATTATGACTTCATCATCTTGATTGGGATTCTCCAAAATAGATATATTCATGGTCACATAACCTAAGATAACTATTTAGGTGGCATGCAGTGAGTTTAGAATCACATTGTTGCAAAATTTTGTTCTTTGAAAATCTATCATTTTAATGCATTAAAATTTCTATTTCACATGTTGTGTAGGCACAATAGTTTTTGAGGTTTCCAAAGAGAAATTTGGTCCTTCACATGCTAATATGATAGTTTTCCACATAGTGAGTCATGTAACATCCCCGATTATACATCTATGGAGAGGAAACATAATTTATTTGGAGATAATGAGGAGTAGGAGAGATCATTGTTGTGTTAGGGCTATTTGTATGCATAATCTATTTTGCATACTAATATGGCCCACATTTTATTCCTATATGGTAAATTTTGTATATGTATAGGCCTATATTTTATCTCAATATGTCGTATTTCTTATGTCATTATGGCATACTTTGGATACACTTGTACATACTTCTGACATATCTAGATTTGAATCATACATTGTTATAATTTGTGGATACATATTTACTTCTTATATGTCATTGTTATTTATTGAACATGTTGTTGTTACATACATGTTATCCTTATCAAAAGTATTCATAAATGAATAAATTTTAAAGCATGGTTATGTGAATGTTCATGGATAATTCAAATGTTTAATTTTCATGAAATTGATGTACTGATGTTATATTGAGTACAATGTAGTTATTTTTTTGTGCACATCTATGTTATGATTTTTGATCTATGTAATGGTTTCTTAGCATTATCATATATTTAATTAAATAAATAAAGAAAAAAATTATATTAATATCCAAAATGACCAAAAGTAAGTCAATGGAACTAAAGGAAACAACCCTTAGCGATAGAAAAATCTAGGAAGAAAGAACCAAATAAATAAAATAGAAAGACAATTTTCTTTTTTATGTCATTGAATTAACTTTAAATTATGAAATTTACTATTAATATAATCAATATATAAATATATTTTAATAAAGATAAATGAAGATCATTTTTAAGTATTAAATCTATAAACAAACCATGGCATTAAACAAGATTAAAACTGTGACACACACAATTAAAAATAAGGCATATCAAATTAAAAAATAATCATAAATTCATCATAATTGTAGAGATATTATGTATTCATAACATATGCATATAATTATTACACTTTGCATTATAAGAAAATTGATTAATAAATAATAACCAACTATCATCTTCCTTTCTCGAGAACTCTATCTTAGAAATTTCAACTAATGACATATATAACCATCTATCTCTAACTCTTAACGACATATATAATAAGGGTGAGGCAAAGGTGAATATTGGGTTTATATATATATATATATATATATATATATATATATATATATTCACTTCCTTTGACTTATACCATGTTTATGGCTGAATACCTTCTAAAAGACTCTGTAATATGTCCTTTCTATTTTTGTGACTTGTGCATGAGTCAAGATTTGTGACCTTATCACAAGCAAAAAATTATTTAGTGTAGATACATTAAAATGGGTTTATACTGGATACATTCTCAATTATTATACGTTCATGTGTAGTCAAAACTTATATGAAATTATTAAATCTATTTATGCATTCTCGATGATAACTTGAAGGATCCCCAATTCATTTATATTCTATTAATATTTATTAGAAATGTAAAATAAATAAACTAATCTAAATATAAATGAGGGTAAAATAGAATCCCTGAGAGCATGTGTTAATGAAGACTGGATACAAATCTTTTTGAATGTCTTTGTCTATTCCTAAAGTGGAGAAATCATATATTTTTATTCACTTTATCTATGCATATATTTTGATTCACTCTCTTTACCTCTCTTTCTAAGCTAAATTGAAATTATTTTTAGTGTGCTTTCCTACAGATAAAACTCTCTCCTACTAACTTGACTATTTATCTAACTATCTTGGGCATGAATTTCAAGAGAGATGTGAGGGTAGATATGAGCCATTAGTTCTTAGAGTTGAACATGTGAATACTATGATTACTCCTTGAGGATTACATGCCACTTTGGACACGTGAGACATAATGGTATTCATAGTTAAATGTATCTTAAGGGACCAAAATTTGGTTAGTGGGAGGCATATATTTTAAATCATTTTCCCAATCAATTAACCATTACATGAATGCATCTATATGAATTTATAAATGGATGAATGGCCTCCATATACTCTTATTTAGGCCTCGAGGTTGAAATTTATAGTTTTCCAGATGAACCCTTGAAGATAAGCTTCTCATCTTTCAATAAGAAAATGAAATGAAAATTTGGCACACATTACAAGAAACTTGTGAGGGGTATATATGAGTTGTCAATGCCAATAGTTTCATTATTGAGTCAGCTAAGAACCTTATGGAGGATTTCATGTTACTCAGGATGGAGACACAATGACATGTTTTATCTCAAAACCAAATGTCTCTTAAGGGACCAAAAGTTGGTTAGTGGGAGGTCTATCTTTTGAATTAATATCCTAATCAATGAACCATTTGCACAAACACATATGGATGGGTGTATAAATGATGGAATGTCCCCATTCACTCTCCATCATATCCTAGGGTCTAAATTTGTAATCAATTAGATGAATCCCTAAACATAATCTTCTTGTCCCTGAGTGGGGAAATAAAGTAAATTTTAGGCATATATTAAAGAAGAAGCATGATAGGTAGAGATGATTTGTCATATACTAAAATTTCATGGGTGAGTCCTATAAATACCCCATAAAGGATTCATTTCCACTTGGAATGAGGGAGACATGATGATACATTTTCTCTCATAGTGAAATGTCTCTAAGGACCAAAAGTTTGTTAATGCAAAATTTATCTTCATATTCACTATCCCAATCAATAAACCATCTATATAGATGAATTTACAAGGGTTTATAAATTATGGAATGGACCCCCTCCACTCTTTTTTATGAATGGATTTAAAATTTACAATTGGTTGGATGAATCCCTTAAGATAATATTCTCATCCTTGAGTGTCCAAATAAAGCAGAGTTCTAGCATGTATTTCAAGAGAGTTGTGAGGGGTAGATACAAGCTATCAATGAATATAGCTACATGGGTGAGTCCTGTGATTATCCTTAGAGGTTTTTATGCCACTTGGGATGAGTGAGACATGGTATAATGTTTTATATTGCATCTAAATGTATCTTAAGGGACCAAAAGTTGGTTAATTGGAAATATATATTCATAATATCTAGCCCAATCAATGAACCATCTACATATATGAATTCATATGGGTTTATAAATGATATAATAGAATCCATATACTCTCCTTCAAGCCCCAAGGTCAAAAATTATAGTTGAGATGAATCCCTTTAGATAAGCTTCTCATTTCTAAGTGGGAAAATAAAATAAAAAATGACGTACATAGTAGGAGATCTGTGAGTGGTATATATGATCCATAAGTAATTAACATCACAAGGTTGAGTTATATAATCACACTCTTAAGGATTATTTGCCACTTAAGATGAGGGATACATGATGACATATAATCTCTCACAACCAAATGTCTCTTAAGGGACCAAAATTTGGTTAGTGGGAGGTATATATTTTGACTCACTATCCAAATTTATGAAACATATATGTAGACACATATAAATGGGTTTATAAACATTGGAATGTCACCCATCCATTGTATTTTAGGCATTGGGGTCAAAAATTGTAGTCGACTTGATGAATCCCTTAAGAGAAGCTTATCATTCCTAAGTAGGAAAATGAAGAAATTTTTAGGTGCATGTCAAAGGAGAGATGTGAGGGGTAGATACAAGTTTCCAATGCCTAAATTTATATGGGTAAGTCTAATAATAACCCTCTATAGTATTTTTTTCCACTTAGGCTAAGGGAGACATGATAACATGTTTTATCTCCCAGTTAAATGTCTCTTAAGGGACTAAAAGTTGGTTAGTGGGAGGTGTATCTTTTGAATTTCTATCCAAAATAATTAAATATCTATTTATATGAATATATATGGGCATATAAATATTGGAATGGTCCCTTTATGTTTTTCTTTGGGATCCATGGTCTCAAGTTACAATGAACCAGACTAATCCCTGAAGAGAAGCTTCTTGTCCCTGAGTGGGAAAATAGAGCAAACTTTAGGTGCATGTTACAGGAGAACCATGAAGGGTAGAGATGAGTTTTAAAATCATATAGTTACGTGGGTGAGTCATATAAATACACCCTAGAGGATTCCATGTCATTAAAAATGAGGAATAACTCTTAAGGGGCTAAAAGTTGGTTAGTGTCATGCATATCTTCATACTCACTAGACCAATCAATGAACTACCTATATAATGCATCAAAATGTGTGTATAAATGGTGTAATTTACCACCTCCACTCTTAATTTATACTTGAGGTTGAAATTTTTAGTTATTTAGATGAATTATTTAAGATAATCTTCTCGTCTCTACATGTGCAAATAAAGTGAACATATAATGCATATTGTAGGATATCCATGAGGGGTAAAGATGATATGTTAATGCCTAAGTTACACATTCAATTACTTTGATCACATTTATATGATTATGTTCCATTTAGGACAAGAGATATATGGTGACATGTTTCTCTCATAGCCAAATGTCTCCTAAGGGACCAAAATTTGGTTAGTGGGAGGAATATATTCATACTTGATAGCTTAAAAGATGAAAGATATATTTGGATGTGTCTATATGGGTGTATAAAAACTAAAATTAACTACATATAATCTCTATCAAGGCATAGGGTTGATATTTAAAATCAACTAGATGAATACCTTAAGATAATTTTTTCATCCCTAAGTGTGCAAATGGAGTGAGCTTCTAATACGTGTTACAGGAAAACCATGAGGGGTAGAGACAAAACATCTGATCCTATATCTATAAGGGAGAGTAATTTAATAATTTCATAGAGGATTATCTCCCACTCAGGATGACTATAACATGATAACAAGTTTTCTCTCATAACTACCTCTCTCTTAAGGGACCAAACATTGGTCAGTGGGAGGCATATCCTCTTAATTAATAGCCTAATAAATGAACCATATTAAATAATTCATATATATGGATGTATAAATTATATAATGATCCAAAATTTATATTTTATTTTCTTTAGGGTCAAAATTTATAGGCATCTCGAGGCATCCATGAGGAGAAACTTCTTGTTCTTGAGTGGGAAAATAGATCAAACTTATAACACACATTACAAGATAACAGTGAGGGATAGAGATAAGTTGTTAGTTCCTAAAATTACATAATAAATTCATATAATCACCTCTTGGATGATTATATGCCACTAAGGATGAGGGAGATAAGATGATAGTTTTCTCTTATGGCCAAATATCTCTTAAGATATTAATAGTTGGTTAGTGGGTAGTGTATATTTTGACTCGTTAGCCCAATCAATGAACCATATTTGTCAACACATCCATATGGGTGTATAAAAATTGGAATTTACACCCTTATCTCTCCATCAGGCCCTTGGGTCAAAGGTTACAGGCATTGAGAGGCATCCTTAACAAGCAACTTCTCTTTCTTAAGTGGGAAAATGGATAAAACTTCTAGTATACTTTGTAGGATAACCATGAGAGGTAGAGATGAGATGTTAACACCAAAAAATACATAGGAAAGTCCTATAAGAACCCATTGGAGTATTATTTTCCACTCAAAATGAGGGATACATGGTGGTTCATTTTATCTAGTATCTAAATGTCACTTAAAAGACCAAAATTTGGTTAGTGGGTAGCGTATCTTTTGACTCGCTAGTCTAATAGATGAATCATATCACTAACACATCTATATGGATATATAAATGCTAGAATGGTCACCCTCCACTCTTTGTTAGGCCTCAAGGTAAAAATTTATAGGTGTTTTTAGGAATCCCTAAAGAAAAGCTTCTTGTTTCTAAGTGGGAAAATAGATCAAACTTATAACACACACTACAAGAGAACCATGTGGGATAGATACAATATGTCAATGCCTATATTTGCATATGTGAGTCCTCTAAGCACCTCCATAGGATTCCATGCCACTCTAAATGAGGGAAACATAGTGATGCATTCTATCTCATAACCAAATGTCTCTTAAGATACTAAATGTCAGTGAGTGGGTAACATATCTTTTGAATTGCTACCCCAATCAATAAACTATCTTTGATGACATGTCCAAATGGGCATATACAAATTGAAATGGCCACCTATACTCTCTATTAGGCCCCAACGTTCAATTTTACAAGCATTTAGAGGCATCTATGAAGAGAAGCTTTTCATTCCTAAGTTAGAAAATGGATCAAACTTCTAGCACATGTTTCAAGAGAATCATCAGGGGTAGAGATGAGATGTCAATGCCTAAAGTTACACGGGTGAGTACTATAAGCATCACCTAGAGTATTCCATGCCACTCAAGATGAGGGAGACATGGAGACATGCTTTCTCTCTCATCTAAATGTCTCTTATGAGACTAAAAGTTGGTCAGTGGGTGGTGTATATTTTGAATCTCTATCCAAATTGATGAACCATCTTCACTAACACATCTATATGGGCATAAAAATAATGAAATGGCCATCCTTCACTCTACATCAGGCCTCAATGTCAAAAAATTTAGGTGTTTGGAGGCATCCCTAAAGAGAAGATTATTGTTTCTAAGTGGGAAAATGAATCAAACTTTCAATGTGTATGTTAGGAGAACTATAAAGGGTAGATACAAGTTGTTATCAGCTATAGTTACACAAAAAAGTCCTATAATCACCACCTATAGGAATCCATACCACTTGGGATGAGGGAAACAAGATAGTGTGTTTTATCTTATAGCTAAATTTCTCTTGAGAGACCAAAAGTTGGTCAGTGGGTAGCATATATTTTGAATCACTATCTAAATCGATGAACTATCTTTACCTACACATATAGATAGATATATAAATGTTATAATGACCACTCTACTATCTGTCAGGAGCCATAGTTGAAATTTTTAGGCATTTGAGGCATCTCTAAAGAAAAGCTTCTCATTCTAAGTGGAAAAATGGAGTGAACTTTTAACATGCATTATAGGGGAATCGTGGTGGTTAAAAATGAGTCATAAAATCCTATAATTGCATAGACAAGTCCTCTAAGCACCATATAGATGATTTCATGACATTTAGGATATGAAAATGTATTTTATCTCAGGGCCAAATGTCTCTTAAAATAAAAAAAGTTGGTCTATGTGTATCATATATTTTGACTCACTATCCCAATTGATGAACCATTTTTTTGATACGTATGGATGGGTGGAGAAGATCTGTCATCTCATATAATTGTATGGGTGATTTTTTTGATCCCCATAGAGGATTCTCTGCCACTCAGGATGAGGAGAAAAAAGTATCTACTCAACATGTATTATTTTTTAGGTTTCTCTTTATTTCAAGAAAATAATATTCTCTACTAATGGCACCAAATATGTGAAGGAATAAGCTCATCTAGTACCACTAACCTACATAATTTTTTTAGTAAAATATTCAAATATAAATAAATACATAATGATAAAATAATTCAAAATTAAAATACACTAATTCAAATAATTTAAATTTAGTAATTTTAAAATTCAAATGCATTGAATACTAACCTTACCATGTAAATCCAATGTACCTTTAGGGTTAACTCTATTTTTAAGTTTTTTAAGAATCATTGATTCTCAAATTCACGGACTTAAACAGACTTTTGTTGTGAGGCTTTCCAATAAAATTGATCATTAGAGTATTTGTAGCAATAAACAAATTTTAATAATGAAACACCACCATATATGTGTCAAAGTCCTCAAATAACCACTACTTTAATTTTTTTATGAAAGCATTTATGAAGCCAAGTTCCTATAACCACCATAGATCTAGTGGGATAAACTAGGTCTTATCCATCCATGATAATTATGGTTAATATTTTTTTGCCTCTACATAATGAGATAAGTAGTAGTTTTTTCCCTCATCATTGTCCTCAGGTGAAATTATTAAAAAAACTTTCCCTATAAATTTAAATTATAATCAAATTTTAAGGACACATAGGAAAAAAGTAAGGTATCACTAGTATTAAAGATACATTTAAATTATAAATAAATTATACTTGGTTACATAATATCTGAGATGTGGTCAAAGTCAATTTATGATGTTATTTTATGATCCCTTTGTGGTTGGAATGAATATCTAGTCTTCATAGGAATTATGGGTTTACAATAACATTCATCAACCCATTATTTTGACTCACATTCATTCCAATTAAATTCCATACAACCCAAATAAAATCATGCCATATTCCTGGTATAAATAGTCCATAAACTAGAATTTAAGCTTCAAATGGAGTGAAAAACACTTGATCTAGGTAACGTAGTGTAATATTCATACATTATATTATATTCTTCTTACATTATCCAAAATAATATTTTTACATGAGAATGTTTATGTAATCCATGAGAAAAAAGTTCATTACACCAATTCATAATACTTGCAACATCGATCAAATTAACACCATCCTTGTGCTTTCCCTACTCTTTTTTAAGGGATATTTTTACACGTGTAAATGTACCATCATGTTACCATTTACCATGCTTAGCATCAAATAAACTAAAAAAATGTTGAACCCCATTCTTATTATGCATCCTGCTTAACTAATAAAATATTTGAGAATTCTTAAATTGTCTTACATAACTGTCTAACCAAATGTAGTGTGTATTGAATATGATTTCTTATGAATTAATATTTATATAAAATATCTCAAAAAAACCTTGAAAAAATATAGATAATGGGATCTATCATCACTCATATAAAATTATAACTCCCTCAAAATATTTCTATTGTCCTCTTTACTATTAGGTGCATGTCTTAATGTAATATGCAGAAAAATCTAAGTTAAATTAAATTATAGTAGTGGGATTAAACCTTGTTATATGGTTATAGTATGTATTTTTCAATAGAAAATACAAATAAAAAAATGGTACTAATTGGTAAGTTGTCCTTGCATAACTTTAATTAATTATCTAACCATTTTTCCTTATGTGTGTGTCTTGCATATTAGTAGATAATATTGTTCTTGAATTCAAATATGAAATCAGATAAAAATACCTAGGTCATAACCAACTTGCATTTTAATGACTCTTTGCCATATTTTAATACATACTTTATATATTTGTACTTATTAAAATCAATTAGTTACTTTCCAAATTCATGTGAAATTTCTTCATGTGTTTCTAACTTTTTTTTGTTATTTAATATTTAGAAGAAATAAGAAACTAAGATTAATGGTCAGGGGTTTGTACGTACCCGGATGAAGCTGCGCACCGTATCCAAGAAATTGAAGGAGCTCCTCTTTGGCTATGGAGGATGACACCTATAGGTAAGAAGACTTGAACAAAAAAATGTTAAAGACAGATGTGGTGGACTGCCAAGCGATATGCTCGATCCCAGAAGTGCAAAGACTTCCTTGAGGGATGACAGTCCACTGTTTATAAGTAAAAGTGTCAGAAATAAAGAAATGACAAATGACTAACAAAGAGGAAATTAGATAATGCGTACCTATTTCCTTGCAGTCGGTCTGCCATAGTCATCGATGTCGATAGTATTGCCAGTGTCAGTTTGTCAAGTTGTCGACGTCGGTTAGACTGCTGACGTTGGTAGGGGTAGTGGTGGATGTCGGTCAGGGCAATGGCCTTAGATGGGTTTGTGGTCGACTGAGGGGTCTGGGAGGAGTCTAGGTTTATGCAGGGTTGCAGGGAGATAAATAAGGTCTGCAGAAGGACAAAGGTAGATGATAGGTTGTCAAAAAAGGTCAAGATCAAAGGAAGGCTTTATAGCCTCTCCAAGAAGAAAGCCGGGTCTGGTTGGAGGTCGGGTCTGGTCTGGTAGTATTTAGAGATAGCAAATTGACTAAGTTATTCTAAATTATTGAAATGAAAGGGGGAAAGAAATACTTAGCTCTAATTAAATGAAGAACCAAGGTGTTAAACGCTTGTGCCTGTTACGACTGGTGTCCAGGTCCCATGCAATACTTTAGTCCAATCTAGAGTGACCGGTGTAGAGTCTCTATGGCCAAGGGAGCATTGGTTTAAGTCTGATCTCTGTTGATGTCCCAGAGTCCAAGAGAGAAGCATCTAAGAGGAAGTTGATTTAGGATTCGTGATTAGTGATTCCAGATTCATGATTACCCTGAGCGAGAGGTTAGAACTCAATTTAAGTAAACCAATGTTGACTATCCCACTAGCATCGGCTGACATTTGACTGACGTCAACAGGTAGAGAATGAGTAAAAGGGCTAACAAGCCCATTCTCCATCTGCCAAGTGCATTGTCCATTGGAGAATTATCAAAGGTCAGGCTAAATACGCATGAGAGTTGGTTAGGTAGTTGGAAAGGAGAGAGAATAGGTCTTAGGTGAGTGACTTAGTATCAAGGTGAGTCATAGGGTGGGAAATGGTCCAAGGCGAGGTGTCCTAGGTGAGGTGTCCTAGGTGAGGTGTCAGGGTAAGGTCATAATTTAAAATAAGTTGTTTATTTTAAATTAATAAGATATGGGTTAGGGCCAAGGGGTGTCGACACAATTTAGGTGTCTACATTTGCCCATTTTTGTCTTGTTGGTTATTTTGGATGAACTGCAAGACAAAAATAGGAGTAGATGCCCTAGGTATGAGATAAGGTGTAGGTTGCCCCAAATATGAGATGAGGTATTCCCCCTCAAAGTGGGAGTTGAAGAAAGGTAACCTGATATCAGGTGCTAATTTGATAGGCAGCGGATGGATATGGTGAAGTTTAAGTGTGAATGCTACAATAATTGGGATTGCACATATACCACTTCACATGTTAGGTAGGTCAAATTGTCGCGGTCAAAGGTTGAGGAGTACTAAAATTGAAATAACTGGGCCCCAGCATTTAGTCATAGCTAATTGGGTTATTTGATCTAAGCTATAGCTCCAATGGTCATCATGTTCCAAGTATCCCAGGCTTAGGAAGTGCTCTTAGAAAACATGAAAATGGCACAAGTAGTGGGGATCAACTTGCTCGCGATCCAATACTTGTGAGGGTTGAAATGTGGTGTGTGGATAATTTTGCTAACCATTCGTGAGGTAGCATACATGCAATCAAAACAACCAAGGCATAGTTATCTCGGAAGTGGTCATGGTCTAAGGAGATAAGTGTGATCTCCAAGGTTATTGGTCAAGTCGAGTTGAGATATAAGTGATCTCAAGTGACGGGTGTTGATACGTGGTCAGGGAGATGTATGTGATCTCCAGTGTGCCCCATGAGAAGTCAAAAGTGACTTTGACAATGTCAGGGCAGGTTGATTGGTCATGATATGGTGAAAGGATAGATGGTTGGTCCATCACATAGATGGACAAATGAAAATGGTCATCGTCATTAGGGAGACGAATGGGCGAATGGCCGAGCTAACCTTAGAAGACTGAGTGCTGCCTACATAGCCTCTATTGTAAGGGGCATTAGACTAATGTAGTTCAAAAAAAGGGTCAAAGTGGTTGATAGTTTGTTATGTTAGAGATGTCAGCATTCCCCATATGTGTGATGGTACATGCTTGAAATGATGAGGGGTATGATGTTACAGCCTTTTCCATATTATGTGATGGTGTATTCTGTAACATTGGTGATGTGGTCTTTCATCCCTAGCAATTTTTCATATTGGTGATGGTGTATGCTAAAAATGAATTGCATATATTTATGCTTCAACAAGTAATGGTTTATGCTGGCATAAATTGTGTGGTCGATAGTTTCCATGTGTATTGTTTTCCATAGAAACTAGTGTGAATGGGCTCTGATAATGTTAGTGGTCTGAAAAAAGTTTGGTTAGTTTGGTTGGGTTATAAAATGATTTGGTTGTATGTGACTAAAGTGTAATAAGTGAAAGGTGCGTTGCTTTTTCATTGACAAGGACTATGATGACAACATAGATAAGGCTTTTGCAAATAAAAGCCCTATTCATGCATTACGTCATTTGACCATTGGTTTGTGTTAGAGAAGTAGTCGAATCACTTAACATTAAGTGAGCTTGAAATCCCTTGAGTATGTTGGGGTAATAGTTTAATTTTGTGATATGCCAGGATAGCGTAACCCTTTTTTAGCAGGAATAGGCTTTGCCCCTTTTATAGGTGACCCTGAGAATGACTATAGACAAGTCCATGACTTAATAGTTTGTAGACTGATTAATACAAGAAGTCTACTTGGGGATGCTATTTTATTATGTGGTCATGTTGAAATTAATCCGTATGAGAAGCTTTTTAGAGGGTGATGTATATGTAGAAAAATTTTAGGCATAGCCATCCTTCGAGGGAGTGGTCTATATTTTTGCTTTATATATATGAGGGCTTTGAATAGCTATCCTTTGAGGGAGCAGTCTATTAGCTACAACAATGATAGTACAGCTACCCTTCGAGGGAGCAGTCTGCATGTAGAGTTTATGACCTTTGGATATTTTGACATCCCAATTTATTTATTTTTTTAGACTTTTGTCATGGACTAGTCTATAGTGGTGTAGAGGGTTTCCCTTTTATGAGGACAAAGCATTCATGCTTGACAAAAGGGTTAACTAATGTTGGGAATAAGGGTTGAAAGGAATAGAAATGACATTGATGATGGGGCTACTTAAGGGACGAGCTCAAGTTAAACTTCGAGTGAATGATCGCTTGACTAATAGTAGCTCAAGTTAAACGTCATGGTCAAAGATACAAGACATAAAGGGGTTCAAGTTCTGGCCAGCCTTCGAAAGAAGATCGATGATAAGTCCCTGATCTATGCTTGTGCATCATGATGTAACGTCCAAGTCAATTAGGAGCAAACTTGCCCCATTTGCTTCATTCCATATTGGTCACATGTTGGTCGATGTTGGTCGTGAAGTCGGTTAGTATGATGTTGGCATGTGTTTGTTGATGTTGGTCGTGAAGTCGGTTAGTATGTTGTTGGCACTAGATAAGGAGGCCGTCAAGACCTCATTTATAGAGAAGTCCCCCTAGCATGGTGTAGCGAGTCGTGTTCTTGATAAAATCTAGTTGCGCATTACTAAAGAGATTAGGAGGCATAATAGAATATGTTAAGTAGTCAATAGGGTGATTATGCCAAGCGTTATATGGACTAGAGGGGCTAGGAGGAATTTCCCCCAGTGATTTTGGTCGAGACATATCCAAGATAGAAATCTTGGTTTGTGTTGGTTGAGAGGTCTTGACAAATAATGGATATGTCAAAGTTGTAGAAGTCTGGTCTTTTCCTTTATTTTTCATGGTATGGGGCCTAGTGGCCATATGAACAGTGTTGATTTTGAATAAAGGAGGAGATGGTGGTAGAGGGACCATAGTCTTGTATGGGGATCCTGATTTAGGTGAAGAGGTTTGAGAGGTATGGGATGGTGTCAAACTTTTGTCAAAAGAGTGGTTAGAAGAAGCCTCAATGTGAGGGGTGTCCTTTTTCAAGTGTCGATGAATGGCAACCTTAAGGGCACAACAATGCTCAGTATCATGTCCAAGTGTGCAATGATACTAGCAGATTTGAGTGTCATCGAACCAAGATGGTTTTGATCTGAGAGGTTGATATGGTTTAATAGGCGAGAGAGTGATGCTAGATGACTGCAACAATTGGCATAACATCGAAGCATATGAACCCCTTAATGGGTTTATGCTTGTTGTAGTTGGGGTTGACAACTTATTTTTAGGAGTTGTTTGGGAAGTTTATCGTGTCAATTTTTTAGTTGGCAGTGTGGCCACATGTGGAGATGACACATTGCTGTTAAGAGGTGTTGGATGTTTTGGAAGAGGTATGTTTGTGTTAGGTTGAGAGAGTAATGGAGGCAATTTGTCTCTGTGAGGTGTTGGAGTAAGAAGCACTCCTATTAAGGTGGAAGGGTGTGGGCCCAAAATAGAGGGCAATGGTGATGGTGGGGGATGAGTTCTTTGATGTGGTTTAGCAGCCTTATTTGGTTTAGTTTGAGGACCACTATTGGGCGAGGCAAGGTTCAAGTCTAACTTCACTTGTGGGTGAGTGAGCTTTGAGAGGCATGGGATGGTTATGGCTTCTGCGTGTGGTCGAGTAGTGGGGAAAGTGTGATCCCCTAATGATGATAAGAAGGATGAGGGTGAGGCATCCGACATTGGTGCCATCAAATCATCCTCCAATATGGGAGAAGTCAATGTGAACTCTCCTATGTGTGAAAGAGGGGTGGATAGAGGATTATTCTCCATTGGTGGAAGACAAATAAGAGAAGAAGGATCTTCTTCTTGTGGTGGACAAATAGGAGAAGAGAGTTCTTCTACCTATGATGGACAAATAAGAGAAGATAGTTCTTCTACCTGTGGTGGACAAAGAAGTTGATTAACCTCTTCAGACTGTGGGAGAGGTTGGTTAGAAACCATGTCGACCGTGTGTATATTATGCTCTTGAAGGTCATCAACTATGGTTTGAATGTTATGCTGACTTGGGGGATGATTAGGGAATGGTTGTCTAAAGACATCCATGTTTTGGTTAGCCGACACATTTGGGTTATCCAAAACAAGATCCCCCTTGTCTAACATGTCTTGAATGATGTTCTTGAAGGTTTTGTAGTTGTCTATGTCGTGACTGTTGACACGGTGGTAGTGACAGAAGTCATTTTCCCTATACCATGTAGGGATGGATTTTGAAGGGTCGAATTGAGGTGGTCAAATTTGAAGGAGATTGAGGACTCCTTGCTTAACAAGTTTATCCAACACAGAAGCGTATGACTCTCCTATTGGAGTATATTGATGTTGTACATGCCATTGTTGGAATTGTCTTTTGATGTAGTCTGATGTGGAAGGCTGAGATTGATTGGTTGTTGTTGAAGATGATGGTATAAAGACCATAGTGTTTGCTGCTCCTTTAGACTTGGAGTGGGAAGAAGAAGGTTTGGATGAAGAAGGGTCATTATATTTTGCGTTGGTATTTTTACTATGCAATGTGACCTTGTCTTCTTCAACCGCACATAGTTCAAGCTTTTTGGCCATAGTGAAAGCTTCGTCAAATGTGCGGAATGTATAAACCCGCAAAGTGGATGAGATGTGCTTAGCACATGCTTGTGAAAAGAGCTCAATGAGCTCAGGTTGAGGTAATGAAAAGGAGAGTTGGTTGATCAAAGCTCTCTAATGGGCAACGAAGTCAACTATTGACTCATCATCAAATTGTTTAATAGAATAGAGGTCTGTAATGGAGACCTTCTTAGTGATGTTGATTAAAAAGTGGTCGAGAAATAGTTGGGCTAGTTGAGTGAAGGAAAAGAGAGAATGACTGGTAATAGAGCTATACCAGTTAAGGGCGGCTCCCGAAAGTGACATGGGGAACGTGTGAAGTAATAACGCATCATAATGGGCTATGAGGTAACAAGTGTGTCTAAACGCTCGTAGATGTTGTTGTGGGTCCTCTTTACTATAAAAAAAAGTAAATTTGGGGAGTTCCCACTAGTTAGGATATGGTCGAATGGGCACCGAAGGGTGAATGGATTCATTGCATATTTGTTCGTATGAAAGAACATTGCTTGAACTAGAAATGGATGTCTCAAGGTTAGACATCTTATCCATCAGCATCTTTATTAGATTAGATGATGGATTGGTAGGTGGGGCACCCCCTAAGTTTTAGGGTACTTGAAAGGTGTTAGGAGAGGCATATGACGTACTAGGTTGCGTTTGTATAGGCACAATGTATTGGTAGTTTGTCATAGGGACTGATGTTGAGGTCAAGGGGGCTTGTGCCATGAAGCTAGAGGGCACAAGTTGATTAGATACCACCAAAGGTGGTTGAATGGTAGCATTGGTAAAAGGATAGGTAGTCACTCCCGTGTTTATAGGTGCAAGAGTGTGTGGAGTCGAGACAATCAAGTTCTGGTATGGTGTAGAACTTGGTTGAATTATTTGTAGTTGAGGGGGCAAGGAAACCCTAATGGAGGTAGGTCTAAAAATGGAAGGGGAGATCAAATCTTGATGATTGACCATGGTCAGGTTGCTGGTCGAGACAATGGCTTGAGTGATGATAGGTTGGCTAGCGGATGGTGTTGATACAATTGCTGCTTCAACAAGAGAACTTGGCATCCCATAAATGGGATTACCTGAAGGGTCTCGCGTTTAGTTTCTCATGAGATAGTGTTAGAGAGCCTTGACATTGTGGTCAAGGAGTCTCTCAAAGTTTTGATCCCTTTTAGGAACAATTGGATGTTGGTCGGGGCTAAGAGAGGGTGGTGGAGTATGCTCAATATCTGAAATATACTCCATTTGGTGACTTGGTATAAAAGGCAAAGGTGGAAGTGGTTGTTGCCTCGCGTGGTCGATAAGAGATTTGGCTTGACTATGTGTCAAAACCATTGAAGGCAAAAAGGGTCAAGTTTTAGAAACTGTGGATTTCAGTTTTAGAAAATTGGAAGTGGTCAGGATGTGTGTTTGATAGCAAAAAGGTCAAGTTTTAAGTTGCTGTTTTGGAAAAAGTTTGTTGATAGTGACCAACATTAGTTTAAAAACTGATGTCAGTGAATAAAAGTTGCTGATGTCGGTGGAAAAATGGATGTCGGTGAGGAAAAAGTTGCCGACGTCGGTGAAAAAACTGATGTTGGTGAGGAAAAGTTGCCGACGTCGGTGGAAAAACCGATGTTAGTGAGGAAAAAGTTGCCAACATCGGTGAAAAAATTGATGTCGGTGAGGAAAAGTTGTCGATGTCGGTGGAAAAACTGATGTTGGTGACTGTGTGTTTCCAAAAACTCAAAAAATTGAAAATTTTTGGAAGAAAAAGGGAAATTTTGAGTTGTTTTAGAATTCAGAGTAATGCGTCCTCACTAGCTCAAAAAACTAGATAAAAACAACAAAAAAAATGAAGGCAAGCTGTAGACACTGAAATCCTGTCGACTCCCCTGGTCATCCCCCATTTTATTCTTCTTTGCCTATTTAACCCTTATCGATCACTTTTTCCACTAGCCTCGACCCTGGCAGCATGTAAAAATGAGCATAGAGCTAAAACTAGACTCTATCCCCATTGTGCATCTGCCGACGACGGTCGTTACCCGGCCAACGTCACCGACGTCGGTCACTTATCGGCCGATGTCAGCAATCCTGCCGATGTCGGTCACCTTACCGTTACCTGTTTTCAGTTATCATTTAGTTCCCAATCGATTTCCCGATCAGTTATCGAACCGTCTCTCGAACCGTCCCTCGCCTTCATCAGTGTCCGCCGATCACTCCCAATGGCTAATCAATCAATCAATCGATCCCAAACTCTGACATTCACAGACTCTTGCAACCAATCAGCTCTGACGATCAACCAACTCTAGCATTTGACCAATCTACATTCGCTTTGATCAACTTATGGCAACGCTTCGATGACTTCAATCATGGCTTTCATCATGTCTTCTGACAGGTAAGTATTTCCTCTATTTGTTTTTATTTCCTTCTGGTTAATTATTTGTTTGTTATTTCTATTTCTATCACCCTGGATCTTCAGACCGTAGACCTGAATCCTGAGTCCCTTCTTTACATCTCTGCCCATTATCCAAATCTATAACTCTGTCCAGACTCGACCAAAACCCCTAGACCCTGTCCAAACTTGACCTACTTTGACTAGATCCTGTCCAAACCCTATCCTGAACCTGACCAAGACCCTATCCCGACTCTACCAGAGCTTCTGCAACTCGCCCAGACTCTATCCAGAACTTGCCCCGACCAACGCTGGTCACTACCCTGATCGACGCTGGCACTTTAACCAATGTCGGCACCTTCCATAACTGACACCGGCACTACAGAGACCGACATCGGCGACTGCACAGAATAGTTTACTTCATTATCAGGTATGCATTTTATTTTTTGTCCTTTATTTTTGTCATTTTATCTTTCATTATATCTACTTCAGTCCAATATTCTGCTTTTTTATCAGTGGGTTGATATCCTTCTAGGAAGTCTTCATACTTCCGGGATCGGGCGTTCGCCTGACAGTCCACCATATCTTTGACTAACGTTTTTCCGTGTTTCAGTCTCTTTTCTTCGCAGGTGTCATTCCTCCACAGCCAAAGAGGAGAATCTTCCAACATCTGATTTTGGTGCACACGACTTTATCAGGTATCTTCTAGCCTTGACCATTTCTTTTAGTTTCTTATTTCTTCTTTTGAATGTAGAAAGCAATTTTGCATAGAAACATTCTGGCACGCCCGGTGGGACCCTAGGGCCTTCCTTGGGTTCTTTCTTTCTTTCGTTCATATAGGTGCATTAGGTTCCTTCCTTTTCGCCTCCTTTCGTCTCTTCTTAAAACAACATCATAAGCAGGACTAAAAAGAACATTTCTTTCTTTCTTGCACTTCTAGACTAGCTAAAACTCATATTCTTTGACTCTTTCTCCATTCGTCTTCATATGAACAAACATTTCGACTTGGGCATTAAAACACTTTGCATTCATTTTTGTTTGCCTGCATGTCTTAGACCACACATAGTAATTAAACCGCATATTGAATTAATCTAGATCACTTGATGTTACGCGACCAAACCACTCACACAAAACAAACATTTTAACTTACCTGAGACAAGGCCCGACTGGGATTTCATCCCCCAGCGGATACCTTACCCGTCCCGGCGATCTTACTTGGATTTCATCACCAAGGGGAAAGCCAACTCTGTTCTCTGGCAGAGTCTAAACTATAGTGGAAGTATATTTTGGCTAAGCGAAACCAACTAACCACTGGAATCGTGAAGTGAGGGGAGCTTGCTCCTTAGCACCAGGCCTGTACGGAAGCTAACACAGACTTCTTGAGCACCATAACAAAACCCGAAACCATCCATAGAATGCTTCTTCTAGGACCTGACTCAAAAACCAACCTTCCTCTACACACATTCTAAGGCATAAGCCACTATAATCCTAATAATCTACTCTTAGAGTTTTAGGATCTGCTTGTGTTCTTCATCTTTTTAGTTCTTATCTTCTTGTTTGAGCTTGTGAGGACGTTCTTTCCTGCCTTGAATGGTTTTGACACGCAGTCAAACCAAGGCTCTTCTTGACCACGCTAGACGTCAACCACTTTCGCCTACCCCGTCTATAACCAATCCTATCATGGAGTTCTACTCGGAGACCGAAAGAATTCCTATTAGATCATCCCCGACCTAGATGCCTATCATCCCAGAAGGGGACCAAGATTTTGCAAGATTCTTGGACCTCAATACCGCAGCCCTCCATAACTATCTCGTGAGAAACCCAACACGAGACCTTTTGGGTGACGTGGCGACGACATCGACACCATTCGCCACCAAACCTTTTACGACTCAGCCTTTCGCCTGAACCATTAACCCGACCATGGCCAATACGGAAAGTTTGGCCTCCACATCTATTTTTAGACTGACCTCCATCGGGGTTCCATTACCCCCTCAACCACACGCAATTCAACCAAGTTCTACATCATATCAGATCTTAATTGTCTCGACCCCACACACTCTTGCGCCTATATATGCAGGAGTGCCTACCTCGCCTTTTGTCAATGCCGTCACACAACCTCCTTTGGCGGTATCTAGTCAGCCTATGCCTTCTACCTTCATCACTCAACCACCTTTGGCTTCCACTTTTGTCCCTGCGACTAGTCATCCGTACGTTGCCCCCTTACTAGTACAACCGACTACGTCGTATATCTCCTCTAGCCTCTTTCAAGCACCCTACAACCTAGGGGGCACTCCATCCACCAATCTGTCAGTAGACGTCATCAAAATGCTGATGGATAAAATGCCCACTCTCGAAGCTTCTATCTCCGGTTCAAGTAATGTCTCTTCATATGACCAGATTTGCAACGAGCCCATCCACCCTTCTGTCCCTATCTGACCATACCCAAACCATTGGGAGCCTCCTAAATTCACTCGCTTCCAGAGTAAGGAGGACCCGCAACAACATCTACGGGCATTCAGACATGCTTGTTACCTTATCGCCCACAACGATGCGTTACTTCTATGCACGTTTCCTATGTCTCTTTTTGGCCCTGCCCTTGACTGGTATAACTCTCTTGCCAGACATTCTATCTTTTCATTCATTCAACTCGCCCAATTATTTGTTGACCATTTCTCAATCAATATCACTAAACAAGTCTCGATCACAGACCTTTACTCTATTAGGCAATTTGACGACGAATCAATAGTCGATTTTGTCGCCTATTGGAGAGGCCTGATTAACCAGCTCTCTTTCTCCTTGCCTCAACCCGAGCTCATTGAGCTCTTTTCCCGAGCATGTGCCAGTCACATCTCGTCCACCTTGCGGGTTCAAACATTCCACACTTTCGACAAGGCCTTCACCATGGCCTGAAAACTTGAACTCCACGCCATTGAAGAAGATAATGTCAAATTGCGTAACACTAATGCAAGAACCAATGACCACTCTTCTTCCAGACCTTCTTCTGCCCACTCTCAATCCAAGGGGTCGGCAAACACTATCATCTTTAGACCATCATCTTTAACAATAACCAACTGACCATCATCTTCAACATTAGACTACATCAATAAACATTTTCAACGTCAATCCATACAGCGTCAATTCACTCTAATTGGGGAGTCATATGCCTTTGTCTTGGATAAACTCGTCAAGCAGGGGGTCCTCAATCTCCCTTCAATCCGACCACATCAATTTGACCCCTCAACACCTATCCCTGCATGGTACAGGGAGAATCACTTTTGCAACTATCACCGTGTCAAAGGCCATGACACGGATCACTGTCAAACTTTCAAAAACATCATCCAGGACATGCTAGACAAGGGGGATCTTATCTTGGACAACCCAAACGCACCGCCCAACCAAAACCTCGACATCCTCAAGCAACCCTTTCCTAATCACCCGCCTACTCAAGACAACGTCCAAACCATGATCAATGACCCTCAAGACCATGATATACACACAGTCGACACTATCTTTTCTCTTATCCCTGACCAATCTCTTTCACAGGTGGAAGAGCTTTCTTCCCCTATACCTCCTCCACATGGTGAAGAACTTTCTTCTCTTACTTGTCTTCCATCAACTTCTCTTATATTGGAGGACGCTTTGACCACATCAACACCAGCTGCCTCGCCTTCATCCTTCTTATCATCCATAGATAATCACACCTTTTTGACTCCCCAACCACACACAGAAGCCATGACTACTTTGGCGCTCTTTCCACTTAAAGAGCCCACATCTTCAATCTCTTCTCCATCGAGAGAAGAACCATCCACATCTAAGTCCAAACCCGCACAGGCATCCATCATGCCCAAAGCGATTAAACCTCTTGGTGTTCGCCCCACATCTAATCTCACCTCGCACAAAGGCGACCCTCAACCCAAACCAATGAAGGCTACTAAACCACACTGGAGGCCTCCTCCCCCACCTTCGTCATTACCTTCAATTTTAGACCCACATCCGTCCACTTTAATAGGAGTTCTTCCTACTCCCATACTTCATAGAGGCAACTCACCTCCATTACTCCTTCAACCCATTAGACTTATACCTCCTCAAAACCATCGACCAACATCTCTTATGTCCCTCAAACCAAAGTCATCAACCCTTACTGCAACAAGACACTCAGACCCATTAGCAGGTTCTTATGCCTTGCTGTTATGGCACTTGTTGTAGTCCTCTCGTATCTATCTCCCGCCTCTTAAACCATATCAATCTCTCGGACCAAAACCACCCTGGTTCGATGACACTCGCATTTGTGCGTATCATTGCACGCCTGGGCACGACACCGAACATTGTTGTGCCCTCAAGGTTTCTATTCACCAATGTCTTGGGAATGACACCCTTCTTCTCGACCACATCATCAATCAACCTTCAACACCGCCCCACTCATCAACTCTCAGATCAAAGCCATCTTGGTTCGACAACTCTAAATTCTATCACTATCATCACACTCCGGGACATCACACTGAGCGTTGTTGCGCTCTCAAAGCTATCAATCGTCAACAACAGAGAAAGGATACCCTTCTCATCAAGGATCATCTTGACCCCCCCTCTGACAAATCATCAACACCAACCCATGTTTCTCAAACCTCGTCACCTAAATTGGGATCTCCACGCCAGACTAGGGTCCCTTCACCGACTTTAACCCCCTTATTTGACATCAACACAATCCATCTGACCACTAAGCCTCAATCGACCTTAACCAATCCATCAAACATTCTCCCTAGCCACTGGGGGAATTCAACCTTCATCCACGCCTCGACCAACCTTCCAACCCAGTCTCGACCACATATCAATCACTCTTTCAACTTAGCTTCAACCAGACTAGCAACCAAACATTTAACCCGACCTCAACCAAACATTCAACCCAACCAAAGACCAAATACCAACCAATCAACCCTCGACCAACCATTGACCAACTATCAAATGACCAAATCTCAACCAAACATTGACCAACCTTTTTATCAAAACATTCAACCAGTCTCGACCAATCAACAACCATATCAACCAACTTCACATCCACTCATCAATTAACACCTGACCAATCTGGAAAGAGGCACATGGGGCAAGTTTTCTCCTAATTGACTCGGACCTTATCACGCACAAGCATACACCAGGGACTTATCAGACCCTGAGCCATTTTATGCCTTTCATCTGCGACCGTTTTACTGCTAGTCGAGTACTTGTCCACTTGACACTTAACTTGAGCTCGTCCCTTGAGCAATCCCCATCCTCTTAGTCCTAATTCCTTTCAACCCTATTCCTCTTAACAATTCCTATAACCCTTTTATGCTGTATGGATGCTTTGTCCTAATAAAAGGGAGCCCTTGACCTTCTATAATCTTGTCCATGACTCACATTTCTATAAAAACAAATCAAGATGTCACAATATCCATGGTCAGTATATCAATATCAAATAAAAAGGCAGACTGCTCCCTCGAAGGACAGCTGTACTATCATTACTGTAATTAATAGACTGCTCCCTCGAAGGACAGCTATTCAAAAGCCCTTATATTAAACAAAGATCTAGACCACTCCCTCGAAGGATGGCTATGACTAATCTGTCAATAAACAACACTATTTTAAAAGCTTCCCGCATTGATCAGCTTCACAACTGACCACCAAACAAATGACATCTCTATGCAGGCTTCCCGCATTGATCAGTCTGCAACTCAAAAAAAAAAAAAAAAAAAAGAGAGTCATGGACTTGACTTGTAGTTGTCTCAGGGTCTCCTATAAAAAGGGGCAAAGTTATCTCTGCTCTTAAAATGGGTTACCCCTTTTTTTTCCTCCTCCTATCACCTTCTCAAGGGACTTCGAGCTCACTTTAATGTCAAAGTGATTCGATTACCACTCTAACATAACTATGGTCAACGACATCATGCATGAATGGGGCTCTTGGTTCTCATAACCCCTATCTATGCTATCTTTTTGGTCCTTGTCAATGAAAGAGCACTATGCTTTTCACTTCTTTTGCACTTTGGTCATTCACCTTCATCACTTGTCAATCGACTCAACTCAACTCTCTTTTCAGACCACTCCCATTGCCTATTCACCCTAGTTTCTATGGACACCAATACACATAGAAACTATTGACCCGCCGCAATTTATGTCAAGCATAAACCAATACTTGCTGAAGCATAAATAGACCTCAATTCATTTTTAGCATACATCCATCACGAATATGGAATATTGCTAGGGATGAAAGACCTCTCAACCAATGTTACAGAATACACCATTTGGAAAAGGCTGCAACATCTCTTCTCCTCATCATTTCATCATAACCAAGACCAATCTATCGACCATTTTGACCACCTGTCTACTGCTCAGACACTTTGTCTGAACTACATTGGTCTGAGGCCCTATGACCGGGGCTATGTAGGCAGCACTCAGATGACACGACTGTCTTCTGGGGTTAGCTCGACCACCCTCATTTGTTCATCTCTCTGATGGACAAACCTTCTTTCCTTCTTTTAACCATAACCTTGCCCTCGACCACGACCAATTCCATCCCTTTGACCCTCCCTCCCTTCTAGGGAGAACTACATTGGCCTGAGGCCCTATGACTAGGGCTATGTAGGCAACACTCAGTTGACATGGGGTCTTCTGAGGTTAGCTCGGCCACATCCTTTCATCCATTCCTCCCCTCGACCACCAACCATTGGAGATCATGCCTATCTCCTCCGACCTCGACCACTTCCAAGACACTGTTGCCTTGGTTATTTTTGCATGTATGCTACCTCATGACTGGTTAGCAGAATTGTGCGCAGACCTTTTTGGACCCTCACAAGTATAGGATCACAAGCCGGTTGATCCGCACTACTTGTGACTTTTTCGTGTTTCTAGGAGCACTTCTTGAGCCCAGGATACCTGGAACGCGACGACCCATTAGAGCTTCAGCTTAGATTGCATAACCTGATCAGCAGATGACTAAATGCTGGGGCCCGATTATTTCAATTTTGGCACTCCTCAACCTTTGACCTGTAACACTTTGACCTAACCATCTCGTGCAGTGGTATGCGTGCAATCACGCCTTTTGCAGCGTTCACCCTCACCTCTTTTTTTTTCTCCACTCTTTGTCAAATCAGCACCTGATTCCCAGTTCCCTTCCCTCGACTCCTGCTTTGAGGGGGAATACCTCATCCATAATTGAGGCAATCCACTTCCTATTTTTGTCTTGCAGTTCATTTGAACAACCAACAAGATGAAATCAACCTTATCCCTCACCTGGGGCAATAACTCCTATTTTTGTCTTGGAGTTCATCCAGAACAACCAATAAGACAAAAAGGGGCAAATGTAGACACTAAAATCATGTCGACTCCCCTGGTCATCCCCCGTTTTATTCTTCTTTGCCTATTTAACCCTTGTCGATCACTTTTTCCACTAGCCTCGACCCTGGCAGCATGTAAAAATGAGCATAGAGCTAAAACTAGACTCTATCCACATTGTGCATCTGTCGACGACGGTCGTTACCCGGCTGACATCGCTGACGTCGCTCACTTATCGGCTGACGTCGGCAATCCTTCCGACATCGATCACCTTACCGTTACCCATTTTCAGTTATCATTCAGTTCCCAATCGGTTTCCCGATCAGTTATCGAACCGTCTCTCGAACCGTCCCTCGCCTTCATCAGTGTCCGCCGATCACTCCCAAAGGCTAATCAATCAATCAATCGATCCCAAACTCTGACATTCACAGACTCTTGCAACCAATCAACTCTGACAATCAACCAACTCCAGCATTCAACCAATCTGCATTCACTTCGATCAACTTACGGCAATGCTTCGATGACTTCAATCATGGCTTTCATCATGTCTTCTGACAGGTAAGTATTTCCTCTGTTTGTTTTTATTTCCTTCTGGTTAATTATTTATTTGTTATTTCTATTTCTATCACCCCAGATCTTCAGACCGTAGACCTGAACCCTGAGTCCCTTCTTTACATCTCTGCCCATTATCCAAATCTATAACTCTGTCCAGACTCGACCAAAACCCCCAGACCCTGTCCAAACTTGACCTACTTTGACTAGATCCTGTCCAAACCCTGTCCCGAACCTGACCAAGACCCTATCTCGACTCTACCAGAGCTTCTGCAACTCACCCAGACTCTATCCAGAACTTGTCCCGATCGACGCCGGTCACTACCCCGATCGACGCCGGCACTTTAACCGACATCGGCACCTTCCATAACTGACACCAACACTACAGAGACCGACATCGACGACTGCACAGAACAGTTTACTTCATTAACATTTTTCCGTGTTTCAGTCTCTTTTCTTCGCAGGTGTCATTCTTCCACAGCCAAAGAGGAGAATCTTCCAACGTCTGATTTCGGTGCACACGACTTTATCAGGTATCTTCTAGCCTTGACCATTTCTTTTAGTTTCTTATTTCTTCTTTTAAATGTAGAAAGCAATTTTGCATAGAAACACAAGTCTGTATTAGGTTCCATACATGGCTTGGTGCTAGGGGCTTGCTCCCCTCACTTCACGAACCCAGAACCGAGCTGGGCCACTTAGCCAATATATACTTCCCCTAGAGTTTATACTCTACTAGAGAATAGAGTGGGTCCTCCTCTTGGTTGTGAAGTCCAAGTAGGATCGCTGGGAAGGGTAAGGTATCTGCTAGGTGGTGAAATCCTAGTCAGGCCTTGTCTCAGGTATGTTATATGTTTGATTTTGTGAATGTGGTATGGTCATGTAACATAAGTGCACTATGATTTATTCATAATGTGGTTACTTACTAGATGAGCTAAATATGCATTCAAGAAGGTGTGAAATGCATTTAACTTTTAACCCAAATTGAAATGTTTGTTCAGATGCAGACAGGTGAAGAAAAGGTTGAAGAGTATGATTTTTACTACTCTAAGATGCAAGGAAAAAGTGACAAGAAGAAAAAGAAAGATACATTTTAACTTGCTTATGATGTCTTTTGGAAATTAAAAGAAAGAAAAAGGATGCAACGAGAGAAAATTTCCCTAATGCAGCTATATGAATGATTGCCTTTAGAAGGAAAAGAAATGAACCCAAGGAAACTTCAGGGGTCCCATCGGGCATGTCAGATGTTTCTAAATATTTTTTTGCTATTTAATATTTAGAAGAAATAAGAAACTAATATTAATGGTTAGGGGTTTGTACGTACCCAGATGAAGCTACGCACCATATCCAAGCAATTGAAGGAGCTCCTCTTTGGCTGTGGAGGATGACACCTATAGGTAAGAAGACTTGAATAGAAAAATGTTAAAGACAGATATGATGGACTGCCAAGCGATATGCTCAATCCCAGAAGTGCAAATACTTCCTTGAGGGATGACAGTCCACTATTTATAAGTAAAAGTGTCAAAAATAAAGAAATGACAAATGACTAACAAAGAGGAAATTAGATAATGCGTACCTATTTCCTTATAGTGGGTCTGCCACAGTCACCGACGTCAATAGTATTGCTGGCATCGGTTTGTCAAGTTGTCGACGTCAGTTAGACTGTCGGCATCAGTAGGGGTAGCGATCGATGTTGGTTAGGGCAATGGCCTTGGATGGGTTTGTGGTCGACTGAGGGGTCTGGGAGGAGTCTGGGTCTATGTAGGGTTGTAGGGATACAAATAAGGTCTGCAAAAGGACAAAGGTAGATGATAGGTTGTCAAAAAAGGTCAAGATAAAAGGAAGGCTTTATAGCCTCTCCAAGAAGAAAGCCAGGTCTGGTTGAAGGTCGGGTCTGGTCTAGTAGTATTTAGAGATAACAAATTGACTAAGTTATTATAAATTACTAAAATGAAAGGGGGGAAGAAATACTTAGCTCTAATGAAATGAAGAACCAAGGTGTTGAACGCTTGTGCCTGTTACGACTGGTGTCCAGGTCCCATGCAATACTTTAGTCCAATCTGGAGTGACTGGTGTAGAGTCTCTATGGCCAAGGGAGCGTTGGTTGAAGTCTAATCTCTATTGATGTCCCAGAGTCCAAGAGAGAAGTGTCTAAGAGGAAGTTGATTCGAGATTCATGATTAGTGATTCCGGATTCGTGATTACCCCGAGCGAGAGGTTTGAACTCAGTTTAAGTAAACTTGCATCAGCTATCCCACCGGCGTCGATTGACATTTGACCGACGTCAATTTTGGGATAAATAACCAGAAGCACACAATTTATTACTAAGCAAATTAATATGCGGAAATAAACCAAAATAAACAAGTAACTAGAATTTAGAAATAACACATGATATGAGAGACAATACACAACTTGTATTAAAACTCTTGCAGAAAAGAATACAATAAAGAAGATGCCACTTCTTCTTGACCACCTCTTTAGAGGCTTCCCACACCTCAAATAAATAGTAATTCTCTCCTCAAAGCTCTCTCTCTTAGGTACCAACACCCAACTCAAACACTGAGTTGGTTTTCACCTTATACCCGTGCTCCACGCACACCACAAGTGCTCCACACACTCCACAAGTACACACACGTACTTCAAGTATATCTCCCCTAAACCTGCAACAACCTGCACCTCAATAGAACTTACTTATGGAAGGATCTCCCTTGCCTTCCTCTTTGCTCTATCTGAGTACACACCTGTACTCCAAGTAGATCTTGCATGATTTTGCTCCCTATTGTGTTGCTGTCCTATCTGATCTTGCACACCTACAAATCAACCTGGTTCTGCACACCTGTGAACCTTGTCCTTGCACACACATACACCTACATATCAATGATCTTACTTACCATGTAGATCTCCTATAGAAGCCATGCACACCAACTGACTAAGATCATACACCCCTAAAGAATCCTGCTGACTCTCCAAAACTAGCACCCACCTTAGTACTATGGCACTAGGAGGAACACACCATTGCTCACCTCACACATAGAAGGAGCTTATAATATTTCTCTCTTACTCTCTAGCACAAGTTTACAATACAACCATGAGTCTATTATATAGATCTCATCCAAACAATAATTAGACACCTAATTACAATAATTAGATCTGCAGCTCTCAGTCTAAAATTAGCTCTCATCATGCAAACACTTGGTTCGTCAACTGACTGCCTATAATATACTCGCAGTCGAACCACATAGGCGATCGACGTCGGTCCCTATCTACCTAGGGATCGCCGATGCCGGTCGATCTATGACCGACGTCGGTTGCTTCTTGTCTCCTTCCTACCGTCATCGATTGGCCTGACCGACGCTGGTGTCTGTGACACTCTGCAACTCTTCTACAACCTCTTCCATGTCTGCATCAGTGAAGCTTTTAGCTCCATAACCTAACAATCTCCCACTTGGAGATAAACAGCTGCACTATACCTGTACCTCTACCCCGTCTAATCTATTTTCTATTTTGTATCCCTCTTTAAGCTTAATCTTGAAGACAACCCACCACACAACCTGTGATGTACCTCCTATCATCCGTGTACCCTGCCGCATCTGTATCTACAAATCTATGTAGTGAAGTCCTGACCCTGAATAACATGAATCCCTACTGTTGGTCTCTCTCAAATACCTGAGAACCCACTTCTCAGAATTGGCTCCTAATTCTCTGACAACACCCAACGCTTGGGCAAACTCAGTCCTATACCAGACCTCATGTGATTTTAGACACTTAACTGCCCAGCCCTTAGTGTGCTCTGATTTTGCATCTTGTGTAATGAACCTCACCAACACCTGATTCACATCAGCTCCCACTGGAAACAAAATCAACCTGTGATCTCCATGTCTCCCATGCCAAAGAATTTCGCTGCTCCAAATTCTTCATAGCAAACCACTGAACTAATCTTACCCTTAGCTCAGCAAAACCCTGTATGTACAAACCTGCTAGCAAACATACAATCCACATACAGCAATAGAATGATGTCATGACTCATCATCCACTTGGTAAGGCAAACCACAGTAGTTACCTGACATTGACTGAAGCCATGCTTCATCCTCCACCTGTCAAAACTTGTACCACTATCTTGTAGCTCCTTAAGACCGTATGACCTGGTCTTCCATCTCACGTATCCATTCTCTCTATTCTTTAACTAAGGTATCCATTCGTCTCTATGATTTCTTCCCACTGGTAACCCTACCAAATCTCTCGCTTGGTTCTACAATCTCTCCATGCCATGCTTCCACTATTTCCTGGATCCTTCCTACTCTACAGTAAGCAACAAGTATAAAGAAGAGGAACAACAAATTTGAGGCTTACTTACCATCTTCAGTCCTCCATATGGGTGTTTGAGACTCCTTGACAACTTGCTATCCACCCAAAATCTATTACAGTAACTGACCTCAGTCACCAGACAGTCTGCATCCAACCGACGTCAGTTCCTGCGCCTATCCTGACTACCAACCCTACCGATGTCAGTGTCCTCCTATTGCCGATGTCGGTCCTCATGACCGACATCGGTCTTACCTACTACCAACGTCGGTTTTCCTGCCGACACCGGTACCTGTGTTTCCTGTGAGTGATGACTTTTTACCTGCGAGCTCCTTTAAATCAATCCCCATGTCCAAACTACCATGCTCAGAAGTATCTAGCCCCATCCACTGGTCTCTATCTGCCATCTCTTCCAAGAACACCAAGGCTTTCCAGTTCTTAAGCCTGTCAAATATATCTATCTTCTACTTAAGAACATGCATCTCCTTCCTGCTCATGTGACCAAGCCTATAAAGCCACGTCTCTACAATAAAAAAAGAATCAATAATAGAAACAAGTAGATAAATAGTACCTATTTTCTTACCATCAGCTAATTCAAGTGCATCCACTGTGAGAGCTCTCGTGCATCTCTCATCACCCAACCTTTCTGAAGAAATTAGCCATATCTCCAAACCTGGGACTTGCATGACCTCCTTCAACACCCATGTGTTGGCCGCCTGCGATTTCAGCTTCACTTCCCCTTTGCCAATTCTTTGGCAAGGCTCACCAGCTCCTCTCCCTGGGGCTGCATGGAAAGAGGCAACCGAATCTGTTATCCAAGATTCAACTTTATCCAAGAAACCTCCCAAAGCATCCTATGTAACAACACCTGCAGCATCTGCGTCTTCAGTTCCTTCATGCTGATCTGCTACCAACTAACAATATTCTTTTACCTGCTCTTTCTTTCCATATGACCATTGGTGACCATCTATGCTTTTCAACTCCTCCATTCTTAGCTTACTTTGATATGCCATTGCTCTACTCCCACTCAATCAGAAACCCCTGAGAGTGACCTGTAACCAAACACAAAACCGCTTCCTACAACCTTAGCTCTGATACCACGTGTTGGGATAAATAACCAGAAGCACATAATTGATTACTAAGAAACTTAATATGTGGAAATAAACTAGAATACACAAGTAACTAGAATTTAGAAATAACACATGATATGAGAGACAATACACAACTTGTATTAAAACTCTTGTAGAAAAGAATACAATAAAGAAGATGCCACTTCTTCTCCACCACCTCTTCAGAGGCTTCCCACACCTCAAGTGAACAATAATTCTCTCCTCAAAGCTCTCTCTCTTAGGTCCCAACACCCAACTCAAACACTGAGTTGGTGTTCACCTTATACCCGTGCTCCACGCACACCACAAGTGCTCCACGCACTCCACAAGTACACACACATACTTCAAGTAGATCTCTCCTAAACCTACAACAACCTGCACCTCAATAGACCTTACTTATGGAAGGATCTCCCTTGCCTTCCTCTTTGCTCTATCTGAGTACACACCTATACTCCAAGTAGATCCTACCTGATTCTGCTCCCTGTTGTGTTGCTGTCTTATCTGATCTTGCACACCTACAAATCAACCTAGTTTTGGACACTTGTGAACCTTGACCTTGCACACACATACACCTACATATCAATAATCTTACTTACCATGTAGATCTCCTATAGAAGCCATGCACACTAGCTGACTAAGATCATACACCCCTGAAGAATCTTGATGACTCTCTAAAACTAGCACCCACCTTAGTACTGTGGCACTAGGAGGAACACACCATTGCTCACCTCACACACAGAAGGAGCTTATAATATTTCTCTCTTACTCTCTAGCACAAGTTTACAATACAACCATGAGTCTATTATATAGATCTCATCCAAACAATAATTAGACACCTAATTACAATAATTAGATCTGCAGCTCTCAGTCTAAAATTAGCTCTCATCATGCAAACACTTGGTTCGTCAACTGACTGCCCATTATATACTCACAGTCGAACCACACAGGTGACCGACATCGGTCCCTGTTCACCTGGGGATCACTGACACCGGCCGATCTATGACCGACGTCGGTTGCTTCCTGTCTCCTTCCTGCCGTCGTTGGTTGGCCTGACCGACGCTGGTGTCTGTGACACTCTACAACTCTTCTACAACCTCCTCCATGTCTACATTAGAGAAGCTTTTAGCTCCACAACCTAACAGTCGGTGGGTGGAGAATGAGTAAAAGGGCTAACAAGCCCGTTCTCCATCTGCCAAGTGCATCATCCGTTGGAGAATTGTCAAAGGTCAGGCTAAATACGCATGAGAGTTGGTTAGGTGGTTAGAAAGGAGTGAGAATAGGTCTTAGGTGCGTGACTTAGTCTCAAGGTGAGTCATAGGGTGGGAAATGGTCCAAGGCGAGGTGTCCTAGGTGAGGAGTCCTAGGTTAGGTGTCAGGGTGAGGTCATAATTTAAAATAAGTTATTTATTTTAAATTAATAAGATATGGGTTAGGGCCAAGGGGTGTCGACACAATTTAGGTGTCTACATCATGTATACAACTCATCAAATGTGATAAACCACCACAAGTGTTACATATTCCATTTAAAAATTCTTTGGAAAAAAAAATTGTTTCTAAAATATTTGAACAAAAATACTTGGGATTAACTCCCTTGATCGTTTAGGTGGGGAAGCCACCAAACATTACTACATAATCTCATCAATATGTAAAATATAATATATATGATGAAAAATATCAAAATGCATAGCCAATTCAACATGGATCCTATAATAACACGTGATTCATGTTTGATTAGCTTTCATGTAGAAAGGCTTATGTTGGATTGATCCAAGATCTCTGAACATCTAAGATTGCATGAAAATCTTAGGATTAAGTGAGAGAAAAATTGACACAACAAAAATTGCATCAAATACATCAAAAGCTTCATTCATTGATACTACAAAAAGTAGAAAAGGATGTATATTATATATTAAGAAATAATATCAATAAAGAGGAAAAAACTCAACTAACTATTAGAAAATATATTAAGTTTACTTACCACAATAGGAAAAATACTACACCAACACCCCCTAAACTATGGTTTAGGTGGGTAAAAGAATTGAGTCTCGATAATGAGGCCTAATGATACCAAAGCACAATGCAACTCCCATAAAGTGGAGAAAAACATAAAACCTATAGGACAAAAATCCTCTCCAGAAAGAGAGAAAGGAAGATAATATTGCTAAAAGTACCCATTAGAGTCTATAACTACCTACTACTATTTATATCCTATAATGAAGTTCTTTGGAGTGACTGTGGATCAAAAGTAGATGTAGTGAAGAGTGGATCATTCTGGACTAATGAATTTATCCATCATGTGCCTGAAAGATATTCAACCAAGATGTGATTTATATATAAGGAATTATTCTCCTCATGAAAGGTAGGAGGGACAACTACTCTATATAATGATGGTGAATGGGAGTAGAGGCTAAGAAGGACTATAAAATGCCCTGTAACTATGGAATAATCTAATTCATATTTGATGTGTCTTGGATCACTATAATTGTTCCTTATAATGTATGAAGTGGAATAGAGGCAGGTTTATTAGAAAGTAAATATTCAATATATGAGAAGTGATAAAGAGATGGTGGAGATGTGTCCCCATCACTATTGTAGTCATCTGTTATATAAGAAGACTCATCAATATTATAGGTGTGTTCAGGATCTTAAATGTCATCAAGTTTAGGTGAGTTTGAAGAAGAAGAATTTGAAAGAGAGTTAGGATCAAAGTGTGAGAATTTATATGGTCAATTCTAATGATCAACCATTTTTAGTTGGAATAGTATCATTGTGCATATCTCTAACTTACATTGAATCTGGAGTGAACTCAACTTGCATGTTCAGACCAAGGTTAGTGATCTGGTAAATTGATAGAAGATTAGTTAAAAGTGAAGGAACACTTATAACATTATTTAATGTTCTACCACTCAATTTAATAGACCCTCTCCCAAGAACCTTTTTATAAGTGTCATCACCAATTTATATAGAAGACATGTCACATAGTTTTAAGGAACTAAACATTATCTATAAAGATGCCATGTGATGTGAAGTACCAAAATCAATGACTCATGTAGGAGTCATAAGTATAACTATAAATAGGGACTTACCATTTACTTTCCCCTTACCATTATATTTTACCTTTTATTTTCCATTTTCATTTCCTTTAAAGGATTCATGGGTTGATGAACTCTGATTGAAAGAATCAGGGACATTGATATTATGCTTATATAACAACTTAGTCAATTGGTAAATCTTATTCTTTAAACATTTATTTCATCATGATTTCTTGAGTAAAAACCACATTGGATCATATCTTTCCTAATATTAATAGTAGAATAATAGATATCATTGTTTGATTTGTAGGTTAGAGGATTTACATCCTTTTCTTTATCATTTTTGTTCTATTTCTTCTCTCTATTTTTTGAAACCTTCTATTTATTAGAAATAAGTGAATGAGATTGTGAGGACTTCACTATGCCCATTTATATTAGCTTATCTTACTTCTAAATCATGTTGGTAATAAATATATCTAAAAAATGCATCTTCCATGTGGCTAGAAGAGCACTTTTTATGGCATGGAAAGTGGATAAAAACATAACATAGACTGTAGACATGTAAATTTGGCCACCAATGGCTTCATATCCAACTTTAGACCAATTATTTCCAATCATTGAATACGTAGTCCAAGAATTTATATTAGTATCAAATTTGGCTTTATAACCTTGTATTAAATAAATTTGTCCTATTGAATCAATTAAATAAGGCAAATACACACATTGAATTAATAAAAATCAAACAAATGACCAAATACCTAAAAAGAATTTATTAACTTACACACCCTAATCAAAATCATTTAGCAAGTTAAATCAATTTAAAATCCTAATTAAGTTCACCCATGAGCTAATAAATCAATTAGATCAATTACTAAAAAAGAAATTCAAGAGCATCTTAGAACATTCTAGAATACACTCATTACCTTTGTGAGTTGTCACTTTTGAAAAATATCTAAAAGAATATTCTAAGAATATGCTAAACTCAACCAAAGTTAATAAACTCAACCATGGTAATATTTAACCCATTCCAAGGGATTTGAAATCCTATAAAAGCAAGCCTAGAGCTCTTCATTTAGGGAGCTTAATCAAAGTAGAGTTATCATACAAGAATATATTTATGAAGCTAAAATCCTAGTGTTATAATATTGAAATTGAGCCAAGCCATATACATCAAGCCAAGAATTCAAAAATGGTGCATAGAGGAGATGATGTTAGCCATATGTCATTAATGAAGACTTCTTATCCATTAATCTGAGCAAGCCAAATGAATAAATCATTTAGAGCTCTCAAGGAAGGTAAAGATTGTTGTTCTTTGTATTTTAGTTGGGTTTTTATGAATCTATTATTGCATTATAACTCTACTTTGATTGAGATCCCTAAATGAAGAGATCTAGACTTGATTTTATAGGCTTTAAAATCCATTGGAATAGGTTAAATCTAACCATGGTTGAGTTTATTAACTTTGGTTGAGTTTGGCATATTCTTAAGATATTCTTTTAGATATTTTCTAAAAGTGACAACTCACAACCATGGTTAAGTTTATTAACTTTAGTTGAGTTTGACATATTCCTAGGATATTTTTTAGATATTTTATAATAATGATAACTCACAAAGGTAATGAGTGTATTCTAGAATGTTCTAAGATGCTCTTGAATTTTATTTTTAGTAATTGATTTATTAGATCATGGGTGAACTCAATTAGGATTTGAAATTGATTTAACTTGATAATTGATTTTGATTAAGGTATGCAAGTTAATTAATTTTTTTAGGCATTTGGTCATTTATTTACTTTTGATTAATTCAATGTGTGTATTTGTCTTGTTTAATTGATTTAATAGGACAAATTTATTTAATGCAAGGTTATAAAGTCAAATTTGAGACTAATAGAAATTCTTAGGTTAAATGTTCAATGATTAGTAAGAATTGGTCTAATAGTTTGATATGAAGCCATTGGTGGCCTATTTTAAGTGTCTATAGTTTGCCCCTATTTGGCAAGATGTTGAAAACTGTAAGCATAGTAACATATTTTCAAATAATGAAATGGTTCTTTATGCTTATGACTACAATGGTAAAGATTGAACTGTAGTTTTGCCCTTGAGGGAGCGATTGGTAAACCAATCTCTAAGGAGTTGTCTCTTAAATTTTTGTCTATCATTAAGGAGTCTCACTTTGACAAACTAGTCTTTGTGGAGCCCATTCCACTATCACACATTATTACTTATCCAATACCAAACATTCAATAAGACATCATTATAAAAGAGTTCCCATCAAATGAAGAATTAGAATTAGAGTCAGATTCTATTCTTGCATCGACATTGGATTTAGCATTAAAATGAGATCTGAAATTAGTTTCAACATTGGATTCAAAGTCCCTTGAGTTAGAATCAGATTCAAAAATAGAATACATGTATGGGTGTTACAACATTGGTTATGCATGCTTAGTGGATCATTTTGAATACATTTTTGATCCTTTTATGACTTTTAAGGATGATTACTTCAACATTATCACATGTTATCCTAGTATCTTATATGAAGATTGTGAAACCTTCCCTCATCCCATTACCATTACACATGCCATTACCATCAACCATCATAGCCATATCATTGATGTTCCATCTCCCATAAGTATCGATTGGGACTGCTAGAATCACACCTTGTTGAACTGCATCCATGATGACATATTAGATGAAGAAAAGCAAGGAGGCCAAGACCACAATCATACAACAAAAAAACATTCTCTTAGGGAAACCTTTTTGAAGGCACTAGGGGATAATCAAAGTCATAACTCAATATATTCTAGTGAAACCTTTTTGGAGGTGTTAGGGAACAATCAAAGTCAAAATTCAATGTTACTTAGTGAAACCTTCTTGGAGGTGCTACAGGACAATCAAGACAAATTCATTGGTAGAAACCTCTTCAAGGTGCCAATAAATGAGCATAATTTTTTTTAATTTCTTAATTAAGACATTATTAAATATAAAATTAAAATAACTTCCACTCTATAGCCTAATCAGATGGTAACTACTCTCATACCTAAACAACAAAATAATTTGGTGGTCCTATTGAGAGAATATATAGAAGTCATCAGTCCCACCACATCCAAAGTTATGTTAAATATAAAATCAACAACATTGTGTGTGCCTGCAAATCCCTATATTCATTTATTTCTCATCTATTATACATTCCATTATCCTCCATCATTACATTCCAAATCAAACCTACCATCTAACATTTATCCATCTTTACCATTCATGGTCGCATTTTATTTTGTAGAGGATATAAAGATACCTTGTCTCAAAGTTTAAAGGAAACAAAATCAATGACCAAAAAATATCATAATAACATCATTAGCATCTGAATCTATAGCCAATTCTTGATAGAGAAGTTATTCAGACAAGGTGTGGGCTAGTAATTAACACCATGATTTTCTTATAACAACACTAAGAAAATTAACACCATGATTAGTTACAATAAATATAAATCAATCAATGATTGAATTCAAATTTGGAAATTTTAATTAAAAACTCAATGTTGAAAACTATGATTGGACTAAATAATCTATACAAGATTGGATAGCATGACAGTGCATGAACAAGGTCCTAATGACATACGTGACATGATTTTATTAGTTTGAAATAATGGTTTTTGATACAAGGTCAAACAAGTCTTGAAATAAATTGAGAAGTATAATGATGTTAGTATGCTCTAATAATGTGATTAATGTTATGTCTAAAATACTCCAAAGCTCAAACTTGATAATAATATGGGCAACATAACGGTACCCATCTCAAACAATTAACACACACAAACATGTTTAGAAAAAATAGTAAGGCATAAGTGTGGTGTAAAATGGCCAACATAATGTCTCTTTGAAAAGGGAGTGGTGTATAAACAAACTTGTTTTTTATGTGGTTATAAATAAATACATAAGTTTAAATTTCAAAACATACCAATCAAAAATGACCAAAATATACTAAGTATAATCATCCAAATCCTAGCAAGGGTATGACAATGTGGGCTTGACTAAACTAATTATTTTTTCAAACATTTTTAGATGGATAAAATGAATATGACTTTCACATCAACATAAAAAATAATCACACTTTAATTGGGTGTCCATGGCACATGACTTGTTGCAAAAAGGTCTCGCCCTTTTAGCTACCACTACATCCATTGCTTGCTCAGTGTAGTGTGATGTCCAATGTGTAAATACATCCCGATGCTTAACCCTAACACTAAAAAGTGGTTTAACTAATCAAACATCCAATCCTAGTGAGAGTGATAAATTTTATGTCGGGAGATGAAACTCCATGTCAAAGATTCCCTAAAGAACTGTGGGAGGTAATGAAGTCTCCCTCACAAGCCAAGATGCGTGAAATAAATGATACAATAGAAAGATTTTATGATCATCTCAAAATCACCCGATACTATTGTAATTTTTTGGGGAGGGATTTAAATGACATTCTTTATATGCATTGGACTAGGTTCAAAGTGCGATGAGATGGTGCTTTTGATCCCAAAAGTTCCCTAAAGGGGACAAATGAGAGAACATACACACACCTCTTTTCGTTAAAACACATAATCAATAAGCAAGTTTACAAATAATTGAAGTGATTTTAATTTAATTTCACCAAATTGAAAGTGTTTTATTATATTCGTTACTAGCCCCTTGGCTTTAAAATGTGTAAATGGAAATAATTACAAACCACCCAAAAAGAAGTTGGCATTTTTGATCCCAAAAGTTTCCTAAAGGGGATGGATGGGAGAGAATACACACACAACTCCCTAGTTACTCAAGTAAGTTTAGAGTAAAAAATCAATGAAAACAAATTTCAAAAACTTTTAAGTGTATTTAATTTTATAGCACTAAATGAAATATGTTGTGGTGTTCTTTTAACCCCTTGGCTTTAAGTTGTGAAATTTGAAATAAACCATAAAAACTTAGCCAATAAAACACTCTAAAAAAGTTTATTTAAACTAAAAAATAAAATATTATTAGTTCATTTTAGACACCCAAATGAAGTGTAAAAATACTAATTTAGATTGAAAAGGTCAAAACTTCGTTTAGCCTTGAAGCTTATTTATCAAATGAGACAAGCAACTTTAAAGGGTAAATTCTATCGATCCGAAGGCAAAACCCCCCAAAAGTAAACATGTTAGGTTATGAAAAGTTTAGTAAAAATATAAATAAAAGACTAAAAAAAATCTCAGAAAAAAAAAAAAAAACAACAACAACAACATATGAAACATACAAACAAGAAGTTAGAAGGTTAAAAACAAGAAAATCAAACACAAAAAGCACAAAAATGTGTAGTTAGTAATTTAACCATAAATTTAAAAATATACATCCATTTTACACAAAATTTTTGGAGGTTATTTATAGGTTCAAGGATCACCTCAATAAAAAAATCCAAGATAAAACATTGAGTGGAAAAAGTTATTAGCTTTGTACTAACCATTTTAACCATAAAATTAATAAATAAAAAGTGACAATCTCTAAAAGACTCATAAATTTTAAACTAAAAATTATATTTTAATAAAATTTTGAGAGAATTAATATGAAACCATTAATAATATCCTATAATTTAAAAAAAAAATAGTAAACATATTAAAAATTAGAGATATTTTAATATCCATTATTATTCAAAGATGTGAGGTGCGTAATCATGTCCCACCAGGTGTACCATTTGTGATCAAAGAATTTGAAAAAGAGAGGAGATTATATCAAGTGTTTGTATATAAAACCATGAAACAAACACACTAACATACTAACATCTCTACACCTAGATCTTAGGGGGAGCATAATCCACAAACAATAATAAAAAATACAAGTAAAATGTAAAGAATAATAATCTTTACCTTCTTTGAGAGCTCCAAATGATTTATTCATTTGGCTTGCTTAGATTAGCACATAAGAAGTATTCATCAATGACATATGGATAACATAATATCCTATATGTGCCATTATTGAATGTTTGGTTTGATTGATATGGCTAGGCTCAATTTCAACATTATAACACCAGGCTTTTAGCTTCATGAATCTATTCCTATATTATAACTTTAATTTGATTGAAATACCTAAATGAAGAGCTATAGGATTGATGTTATAGGATTTAAAGTCCCTTGGAATTGGTTAAATCTTACCATGGTTGAGTTTATTAACTTTGATTGAGTTTGACATATTCTTAGAATATTCTTTTAGATATTTTCCGACAACTCATAAAGGTAATGAGTGTGTTATAGAATGTTCTAAGATTATCTTGAATTTATTTTTTAGTAATTGATTTAATTAATTTATTAGCTCATGAGTGAACTCAATTAGTATTTAAAATTTATTTAACTTGCTAATTGATTTTGATTAGGGTGTGTAAGTTAATTAATTCTTTTTAGGTATTTGGTCATTTGTTTGATTTTGATTAATTCAATGTGTGTATTTTCCTTGTCTAATTGATTTAATAGGACAAATTTATTTAATGAAAGGTTATAAATCCAAATTTGAGACTAATAGAAATTCTTAGGCTAGGTATTCAATGATTGACAAGAATTGGTCTAAAGTTAGATATGAAGCCATTGGTGGCCAAATTTACATGTCTATAGTTTAAAAATTAGCTTTGAGAGGTTTACAACATCAATGAAACATCACCATATCCTCGGCACCGACATCAAAAATAATCCCAATCCAATACCCAATCATATCCTAAATAGAGTAATTAAGTAACGAAAAAAATTCAACCTTTGTTAGTTCAGATGAGCATCTTCCTACTATCAGGTTGTCCTAATTCATCTTTATAGTTTGTATCAACTTATCAAACATTAATACCAATGAATTCATATCCATTTAAATTCACATGTATTCCATGTGGCTACAAGAGCACTTTTAATTGCATGGAAAGTGGACAAAAACACAAAATAGACTAGACCCAATTTGGAGAGTATAGAGATAAAAAGTTAACCATATTTATTATATATTACATATTATTTTAACTACAACCTTTGAGATATAAAATTGGTGAATAAATATGATAGGGTGTCAAAATCACTTGGGCTCAAATTGATGAAGTCATTCTCTAATTTATGGCCTCTTATCAAGTCTTACTTACCAAAGGTATTTTCTAGTGTGGTCCATCCTTTACTAGGTGTTGTAGTATATTCTATGTGAAAGAAAATATTGGGAGAGACAAAAAGAAATAATAGGCCACATAATTTATTGCAATGGTTAAACTATTAGATTTCTATGCTTATGATCTAGGTTTAGTATCTTTGTTCATTGTAATTTAATGAAAACCCTTGGATTAAAAAATTATTTCCATTCTAGATTTCCATTTGTGAGAATTAAAAGATGTGAGAAAAATTAATGAATTTAAATCCATAGTGAAAAATAGGTTATTAAAAAATGTAACAAAGAAATGTATAAAATAAAATTACATATCACCATACAGTGCCCCCTTAAAACTATCATAATGACCACCCATTAAAGTTGAATATAAAATCATGCTCGTATAGACATAGGGCAAAGTATATAATACATCTTGAGAAATTAGTGCATAAGTATAATAAAATGGAGGGAGATCAGGCTCAGGAAATAGTACATATATGAGAGTATAATAGTTGGTTTTAAGGGAGGTGTAATAGGCCCAAGATGACCACCAATGCATAGTGCATGAAAAAATAAGAAATTTTGAATAAGACAACCTCAAGTTTGAGTTACTGATCAAAATATATGCATGTTTGAAAAATCTAGATCACATAAAAAAATTGAGTGTAAATAGTGGTGGAAAAATTTGAATCAACTTCCCCCAAAAAAAACTTATGGCCCCTTGGAGTAAAAGGTTGATTTTTTTTAATCAAATTTCCACAAAAAAAACTTAAGGCACCTTAAAGTTTAATTTAAGCACTTTTAGGTTGGAGGTGACTAGGGGATTAACTCTCATATGACCAGGGGCTCAGGGGTGGGATGGGTGATACCCCTCACCATTTTGATTGATGTGGGAGTGACATCATATAAAATAGTGTCACAATTCATGAGATTAAATTTGACATATCCATGGCCTTCATCAGACTTATCAAGCTCTCCTATAGTTGTTGAAATTTTTTGGCAAAGTTGTAGTTGATAATATTTCTAGTTGGTCACTTTAGTTATCAAGGATCCCAAACCTTCATGCAATTAGGATTGTAGATTGTATAAACACCCAAAAATATCGATGTTGGAGGTTCTAAGAGTTATGATAGTGGAGTTTTAGGAAGCAAAGGTAGCGAGGTTACTTGAAATTTAAAATAATTCTTGGAGTTCAAGTAATGTCAGGGTTACTAAAAGTTTTGACCATAAAATTTCTTGCATCAGAGGTAGTGGACCTAGATGTAACTGTGAGGGTTACCAAGACTTCTGGTAGTGTCAAGACTTATCAAAGTTTTGATAATAAAAGGTTTATCATTAGGAACAACCCATTCTCACATAGGTGTTAGAAAAGATGAATATTATGGTAGTGCTAATAATTCTAGAGTTTTAGGTAGTGCAAGGAAGGAACAAAACTTTGGTAGGGGTCAATAAGACTCCAATTTGTGCATGCAAGTGCAATTGTTTTGGCAAGTCTAGAAAACACCAAAACAAGTATAACTCTTGAAAAACCACCAAATACCTACTAATGATCTCTAAAAACCTAGTAAAATCTAGAAAAATAATTTCCCTTAGAGAAATTAACTATATATATTTACGTGAAATCACTAAAAAAATCTTGAAACCCTTCAAAATGGTCAAAATTGACTTTCATTAAACTAGGTCATGTTGATAGCTGATCCTAAGGTGTTGACACCTTCTAGATATAGTAGAATTAGTAATTTTTTAAATTTGAGACTCCGATTATTTAATTTTATTAAATTTTCATGAAATATTACCAAACCTTTGAAAACATTCAAAAATCAAGAAAGCTAGCAAGAATTCATTCAATAAATACCTCATCCAAGATTTCATAAATGGTAAAACACCCATTAGATTAGAGATCTCATACCATTTTAGATTGTTCCATGATTTATGAACATAAAATATTACATAAAAATCCTAAGATTAGGTGAGAGAAAAATCACCACAACAAAAGTTGCATCAAATGCATCAAAATATTTATTCACCTATTCACCAAAAGGTACAAAGGAGGTACATTATATAGTGAGAAATTAGGTCACCAAAGAGGCAAAAAATCAACTCAATATTAGAAAATATATTAAGTGTATCTTACCTAATGAACTCAAAAATCTAAAGCAAGCTGATTAACAACCATGTAGGTAAAACCAAAAGAGAGAAAAAGCTTACACCAATAGCTTGTACATCTCAAATGACCTTTAGCTAATTATCAATTTCTCATTAAAATTTCTAATATTTTTTTTATAAAATTCTCTTTGGGTCATGTCCAAAAAATGTTTTACACATGCCTCACAATTTTTTTAACCTTTTCTTCTTTTAACAACATATTTCATGTTGTCCTATCAAAAAATTTCAATCAAATTTATTGTTTTTTCAACTAACACCTTGTCATTTCATGGGAGTTTGCCATTAAATTCCTAACAATCTATGAGTAAAGGGTCATCAAGTCTTGTTATTATTTTTATGACATTTATTAGAGTTTTCCTATTCAAGTTTAGGGATATACTTGTTTGACTAAGAAATCAAGCTCTAGATGTTGACTTACTATAGATTATATTATTACTCATCTTGTCACATTACTATATTTCTTTTGAGTTTTTTTAATTATTATATTAAATGCATTAACTATATTATTTACTATTTCATTATTATTTCCTATTTATTGCTTGTTCTTAACCCTAAATTATTCATCATAGGGTGATTTTTTTGCATTTTCATTAATTAAACAAATCGTTGACATTGTTTTGTATGACTTTTCTTCACAAATTCATAGTCCCATACACATTGAGCATGACATTGAGTTGATCTTAGACATTTTAATTTCTATAAGTTTCATTATTTTCTTATCTATTTAAATAGAATACCTTAGTGTTCATTGAATTGTCCTTAGAAGTGGGGGTCTAGGAGCTTTATTCTTTATTAAATTGGATGGTGCTAGCACTTTAACCATATAATGGATATTGAAGTGTTGGCTAGGTACATTAGACCCTATTGGTGAAATGAATTTCTCTTCATTTTGAGAGAGATGAATTGGGGTCATTATGTGATATTAATTATCATCATGATCAAAAATTCATTATAGATGGATGTTTCATTATATTGTGTTTCTCCATGTGTTTCATCACTCAATGAAAATTCATTAATTAAATATTCTAACTTATAAATTTTATCATTCAAAAAGGATTGATTAAGCTATATTATTTAATTTGAATACATATATAAATTAAATTACATGGAATTAGGCATTTTATTTTCATTTTAAATGTTACCCAGTGTGGAGGAAGTACCTTCACCTTGTCCAAAAGATCTTATGAATCCTCTCTAATCTACTTGTCTTTTTATTTTTTCTCTCTTGACTTTAATTTATTCATCTGTTAACTCCTTAATTTATATTTTATGGTTCCTACCTAACCCCATTATTTATATTTAAACAAATAAGTCTATGTCTAGAATAAAAATTAAAGAATTTATAGTAATTAAGACAAAGTAAATGAAGAATTTGAAAATTTTGTAGAATTTACAATGTTAATAGTAAAAACTAGTTCCATGCTTGTAAAATGAAAAATGAATGGGTGAATTTTGTGGCCAAATATTTAAAATTTATGAACTAAAAAGCATGTACACCCTTTTGAAAATCATTGTTATGAACTCATGATATCTCTTCTCTTTACTTTTTTAGTTTAGTAGTTTCTATAGGCACATATGCTTTGTAAGTCATTCAGTGAGCATTTTGTTTTATCCCACATTCATGGGAAGTAGTAGTCACTTAAATTAGAATTCATATATAAGTAAGTGTTGAGGCCAATGAAAACATCCAAAAAATTATTGTATTGAGCTTTCTCAAAGGAGGTTTCCCCCTTGAAGTGGCATGTGATCAATTCAATATTTTCAAGTGTTCTATTAGATTTAATTGGTGCTGCTAATTCCTATTATTTTGTATATTTTTATTAATTATTGTAGGAGGATCCTCTCATCTGGTATCAGAGCACTTTCTAGGGATTTTAAAAAAAAGTCTTAACTCTGTCCTATTGCATACTTCATTTCAGTATTTTTTCAAAAAATATTAACTCTATTCTATTGCATAACTCAATTAAATAATTTTATATAATCTATTTAGGATTAGGGTAAAAACCTAACTGCTTAACTATGGAAGGTACTTGAGTAAAATACCTAAAAATCATTGTGAGGAGTACCACAAGAACTCCAAAGTAGCTGGCCCATTGAGAGGACCTACTAGCAAAATGGGTAATGACCCCTTACTGATTGAGTAATTCCCATCCGTGAGGAAAACCAAGAGCTATCGCTTAGAGGTAAATCCATGACCAAATTTTTTTTAGAGGGCGGCACTCACCTAGATGACATTGGTGACAAGAGTGATATTTTCAAAACCCTTAGGTAGCCATTAAAACTTGGGGCTCATTTATATTAATTTTAGAATATTTATAATAGACTTAAGAAAATAAATCCGTAGATTATCTATAGACTATCAGAGGACTTGTAGGTAGATATTTGACATAAACTAGAATCTATAAACCATCTATAGAGTATCAATAGAATCTCAGAGGATTTACCACCAGATGGAAAAAAAAGAATTTTTTTCAATTTTTTACAATATCTCTCCATCTGTAGTCCTGTTGATCCTCAAAATTTATTTGGACACCTAAAATTCCATTCCCTAAATTTTATTCTTTGAGGTCCCATATCCCAATTCCACTCCTAATTCTCATAAATCTCAATTTTCCATTTTTTAAGGTTTGGACAACTATATTTGTTTGTTTGCCTCAAAATTTTTCCACTGTGTTCATTATCTCTTTCTACTCCTTTGTCCCTCTTTGACAAGTTTTCCATTTTTTTCTATTTTCACTCCTAAAATTTCCCTTGACTTCATCAATCATACTTTCACTATGCAAATAAATTATTAAAAACCCATTTACCCCTTTTTTTTTGCCCAAATTCAAAATTTTCCTTACTAAACATGTCTTAACTCTAGTTTTCCTATCCATTGCAAAAAAAATATTTATTATTCAGGTCATAGTATTAACCCAAATAAGGGAAAAAAACATGCAGGATGAAATTTTTGCCCTCAAGACCCACATCAAAGATCTTAATGAAAAAATTCTTGGCCTCAGTCTTCAACATATCACCATGAACAACATATGACATCCAGAGTCTTTTTCAGACACTAGGTTTTCTTCTACCAATAATTATCATGGGTTGAATCTTAATTTTCCTTGATTCAATGGTGTATATCCAACTAGATGGATCTATCAAATAGAACAATATTTTAGTTTGCATAATACTTTTGATGCTAATAAGGTTCCAGTTTTATCCCTTCACTTGAAACTTGAAGCCCTTCAATAGTATTGTTGGTATGCCAAGGCTCATGATGAAGCCATATCGACCAATTTTTACACCCTAATTTTGAAATAGTTTGATCCTAATGCTTTTGATGACTTCACTAAAGCACTCACTAAACTTATCTAAATAGGATCCATTAGAGAAAATCAAATAAAATCTAAAAAACTAACCAATCACACAAAGGGATTGTCTGATGAATTCTTCAAGAGTTGCTTTATCAGTAGACTAAAGGATGAACTTTGATCTAAAGTAAAAATATTATGGCCCAACATGATGATGGAAGCCTTAGGGTTGGCTAAGTTGGTAAAGGACAATATTTTATCTCAGTAATGATTCAAATCTAATTTTGCTCCATTAAAACATACAACTCCATAATGATCTCAAACAATGCCATCCCACAGAACCACTCCTATCAAGTGTTTGAATGAAGCAAATATGCAAGCCCATAGATAAAAATGACTATGTTATAATTATGATGATAAATTCACTAGGAGACATCTATGTGTTGATCAAAATATCTACCTATTAGATGTGGACTCTCTACCCAAAAATAAAGATTGGGAAGATGTTCAAGATACAATAGATGATCCAAAAGAAGCTCAACTAATTTTGGAACCTACTTCTTAGAAATACCAACCAAAGATCTCTTTCCATGCCTTAAAAGGCATCGCTACTGCATAAACTATGTAGGTCAGGGTTTACTTCAAGAATCTCCATCTCAAAATACTCATTTACTCAGGTAGCACTCATAACTTCATTGACCCTTAATTTCCAAATAGGTTGATTATTTTATCCATCCTTGCTCCAACTTTAAAGTCATGGTTACCAATGGGGGCATATAGCCTTGTAAAGGGAAGTGTCATAATGTGTGTATCTCTATTAGAGATTATAAATTATGCTCCAACATGTTTGCCTTGCCCTTAGGTGGATGTGATGTTTTTTTGGGATCCCAGTGGTTATGCACACTTGGACCCATACTATGGGATTTTTAAAAAAATTATATGCAATTTTTAGATAATGGGAAAAATCACACATTGAAAGGATTAAAACTAGGTTATCTTAGCATCATAAGTTTACATCACATGGAAAAAATTCTTAAGAATAATTCACATGGTGTCAATGCCGAACTACATTCCATTCAATTGCAACCATCAATAGTCTCCACTAATCCTTATAATATACAAACCATTCTACATAGTTGTTTGCTGAACTAGTGGGATTGCCACCTTCACATCCAGAAGACCATCATATTTAGCTCCTTCTTGGAATCCTTTTTCTTAACATCAAGATTTATCGCTACCCTTTTTAGCAAAGGACCAAGATCTAGATGCTCATTCGAGACTTACTGAAACAAGGTATTATTTTCCCTAATACCAACCCATATTCTTTCCTAATTTTCCTTGTCTAAAAAAAATATGGGTCATGGCACCTCTATATTTATTTCCATACACATAATCACCTCACAATCAAGGATAAATTCTTGATCCCTTTTATTGATTAGCTTCATGGCACTCATTTTTTTTCTAAGTTGGATCTCCACTCTGGATATTACCAGATCCAACTTCATAAGGATGATATCCCTAAAATAACTTTCTGCATGCATGATGGCCACTATGAGTTTTTGGTCATGCCCTTTGGCCTTACTAATGTTCCTTCAACATTCTAGGCACTGATAAATAAAATATTCTGGCCCTACTTGTGAAACTTTATTATAATCTTCTTCGATGATATCCTCATCTATGGTAAAACATGGTCTCAGCATTTCCAACATCTAGAGCTCACACTAAAAATTCTTTTTGACCATCATATTTATGAAAAATATTCCAAATGTAATTTTGGATAGGATGAAGTGGAGTATCTCGAGTATATTTTTTCAGCCTAAGGGGTTTAGGTGGATCCTAAAAAATCATCTTCCATGACAAATTGTCCACATCCTCAGACACTCAAGAGCCTCTATGGTTTTTTGGGGATAAGTAGATACTATCATAAGTTTGTCAAGGATTATGAGACTATTATAGCTCTACTAATAGCTATGTTGAAAAGGGATGATTTTAATTAGATATAAGCTATTGAGTGTGCATTTAAAGAATTGAAAAAAAGCTATGTATACTACACCTATTCTAGCTATACCAAATTTTGTCAAGACCTTCACTATCATGAGTGATGCTTATGGAAATGGACTTGGTGCTATTCTCCTCCAAGAAGGGTGATCTATTAAATTCACCATCAAATCCCTTTTTGTCAGGAATTTAGTGCTCTCTACTTATGATAAGGAAATTATGGCCATTTTATATGTAGTACAGAAGTGGTGGCCATACCTACTGGGAAATCATTTTTACATGAAAACTAATCACTAGAGTCTAAAATATTTTCTGGAATAATGAGTCTCTACCCCATCACAATGGAAATGGGTTAGAAAACTCATGGGTTATGACTATGAGATCACATACAAGAAGGGTAAGGACAATATTGTGACTGATGCTTTGTCTCAAACATTTATGGATCAAGCTTCCCTTTTAGCTATTTCCATGCCTATTCTAAATTGATTAGACATTTTATAGTAGGGGTATGTTAATGAATCCTCATTATCTCAAATCTTTCAATAGTTGGCTCTAACACCTCAAATTTACCACATTCTTCCTAAGATGGTGCTTATCTACAATATAAGGGTCTTATGGTGCTTCCCTAGAGTATAGATCTTCAACATGATATATTTTATGAACTCCATGATTCTCCATCCATAGAGAACTCAAGGGTTCTCAAAAATTATGAGCAGGCATGATGAAAATTATTTTGGAAGGGAAAGAAAAAGGTAATTTAATAGATAATGGTTTAATGTGATATCTACCAATACAATAAGGGTGAAACAACACTCATCCTTGGGTTACTCAAACCCTTGTCCATCCCTATTAGGATTTGGATAAAAATTTATATGGATTTCATTAAGGGGATCCCTAAATATGGAATAAAAATGGTGATCTTGGTTTTGGTTTATCACCTCTCCAAATATAGTCATTTTTGTACCCTTAGCCATCCCTATACCGCCTCCACAGTCACACAAATGTTTTTGGACCAAATTTTCCATTTTCATGGCATTCCTTCATCCATTATCTTAGATCATGATGCAGCCTTCACCAACCATTTTTGGACATAAATATTTTGATGCTTTGGTACCTAAATAAAGATGAGTTCTGGGTATCATCCATAAATGGATGGCCAGACTAAAATTGTCATTAAATTCTTGGGAACTTTCCTTTGTAGCTTCACCTCAGAATAATAACATCAGTGGGAAAAGTGGCTCCCTTTCTCTGAATGGTGGTACAATATCTCCTACTAAACTTTAATGAAAATGACCCCATATGAAGTATTCTATGGTTAAGCACCACCAGTGTTACTTTTGTACATGCCCAATAGTTCATCTATTAAAGTAATCAACACAACTCTCCAAAACTAGGATCAGATCCTTTGTATCCTGTGGGACAATCTTTATATGGCATAAAATAGAATGAAAAAATAGGTGGATCAAGACCATTATAAGCACACTTTTCAAGTGGGTGATATGATTTTTCTTCACCTATAACCCTATAATAAATCCTTCTTAAAACTCAAATGGCATCATAAGATAGCTCCTAAGTTTTATGGGTTCTATAAGGTTCTTAGAAAAATTGAGCTAATTGCTTATAATTTGGAGCTCCAACCTTCTTCTTGAGTTCACCTTGTATTTCATATCTCTTGTTTGAAGAAAGTTCTTAGCATGAACATCAGAGTGCAAAATATTTTACTAGAACTTGATAATGAAGGATCTATTCTTGTTGAACTAGAGGTAATCTTGGATAGGCACACATGCCAACTTTTTTCCTACTCCATCACTGAGGTTTTAATTTAGTGGCATAGAATGTGACTATAAGATGCAACATGGGAACCACTATTTTAGATTCAACACTAACTCACACATCTGAAGCTTTGAGGATAAATATTTTTCTAAGAGGGAGGGGATGCTATAAACCCATGATATATCTTCTCTTTATTTTGTTAGTTTAGTAGTTTATATGGATGCATATGCTTTGTAGGTCATTCCATAAGCATTTTGTTTTATCCCACATTCATGGGAAGTAGTAGTCACTTAGATTAGAATTCATATATAAGTAAGTGTTGAGGCCAATGAAGGCATCCATGAAATTATTATATTGAGCTTGCTCAAAGGAGGTTTCCCCCTCAAAGTGGCCTATAATCAATTCAATATTTTCAAGTGTTGTGTTAGATTTAATTAGTATTGCTAATACCTATTATTTTGTCCATTTTTATTAATTGTTGCAAGAGGATCCTCTCAATCATGAACACCTTATGTGGTGGTATTTCTAAATGCGTGATTTTAATGATTTTTTTTGTCTTCAAAAGGGCATATGCACTTAAGTCTTATCCAAAGGGTATATGCCATTATATAAAGGGTGTACACCCTTTTAACAAATCGATGATTAGATTTTCTACTTTCCCTCTAAATTTTTTTTTGGTTTTAGGCTTGGGGGGGGGGGGGCGGGGTCCTAAACTAAAACCTATCATCGACCAACCCAATTGAATTTTAAAAATTTATGTATCTTTTCTATCTTTGTCGACATAGTCGACCAGAAAACTTTTATTATTTAAAAAAATTATATGGGTTTGTCGAGGGGAAATCATAGTTTTTGAATATATAATTTATTTTAATGTTAAACTATTATTTTTAATTATTAATTAATTTCTACACAACATACCTCATTATGGACTATATAAATATTGTTACAAATACCATTATAAATTTTTGACTGTTAATCAAAAGTTTATAAAACTTATATCTCAATAATATACACATTATTGGCTATGCAAATAAAATGATTTTTATGAAGTTAAGGTCAAAAAGTTATGTTTGTACACTTTTAGTTCTTATTTCCTAGCTATCTTATATATTAAAAAATCAATAAAAAATATTCTCAATAGTATTTTACATTTCTTATATCCATATATGAAATTTAATTTAAAAATTCATTTGTTTACTAAAAAAAGTGTGTCTGTACACATGCAGTTTCCTTATCTTTTTACAAAAAAGTACCAAGCCATTGTCATAAATGTATAAAATTTTCATAATTTTATCATCTAGGTTTTAAAAAAAATTATATATTTAGAAACTACATTCAGAATGTCACAATTCATATTCTTACATTATTATCAAATTCTTTTTCCATGTGTCTCTAAAATTCTCTCCAAGTTCAACTATTGCTATTTTCAAGAAAGAAAGTGTTCCTTTAAGTCCTCACTTTTATCCCCCATTATCTTATATCTACTTAGAATTAAAATGAGAAGAAATAGTGTTATTTTTTCTCAGTGTATAGTGTAATTTTCAAGTGATTGCTATATATATTTGGAGAAGCCTTGATGTGCTTATATAGAGGAATATTTATATTTTTTCCATTGATTGAATTTACAAAATATGCATAAGAGACATTGTGAACATATTGATTTAAAAATGTGACCATTGGAGCATGAGGGACAATGATGCACTAGTGGATAAGGCCTTAATGAGTCCCTATCTAACCTACTCTGGACTTGTCCTAGGAGGACATAAACTACTAAAAAAAGTCTAATAGGAACCTATAGGTTTAATAAGGATGAATGAGGTTGAAATAGGGATGTATTCATGATATTTTATGTGTTTAAAAGATAATGTAGGATATATTTTAAGTTACACTTTGGAAAAATGGATATTGGACCAATCAAGGAAAGGATGTCAAGATTAATTTTTTTTAAGCACTTAATGATTACTCCTATGTGTCTAAAAATAAATATATCAAGTGGGAGATCAATGAACTTATGGAAATGAACACATCAGGACCAACTCATTACCTTGAAACTCAATTATGTTTATACAAAATAAGGATAAGAGATGGAAGTTATAGATCGATTACAAATTTCTCAACAAGATCATAATAAAGAACTAATATCTTCTTCTAAGCATTGAGGATCTACTAGACCAACTTGAAGGTGCTAGATTCTTCACCAAAATCTATCTCAAGTCTATAGAAATTACATACACATAGAAAAACCCTTAAAAGAAAAGTAAGGTTTGTTTATATGGTTGGTTATACCCTTCAAATTAATTAATACACCAAAATAATTCATGTGAATAATGAATTCAATCCTTATGCCTTAAAATATTTATTTTTTGTTTACTTTGATGAGATCCTAATATGTAATAAAACATGGGATGAAAATATATGCCATATATAAAAAACATGTTTCACATTTTATGACAACACAAGTTATGGAGAAATGTTCATTTCCATGTTAGAGATATAATATATTGGATACATTTTAGATGCACATAGAGTCCATGTGGAACCAACCAAGATTTGAATCATCTAAGAATGGCTAACACCAAATATTATCTACATAGAGCTTCATATTTTCTTGGGATAGTCAAATTTATACAAGATATTTGTTCTTGGTTTCTCTTATGTGACTTGGACTTTATACCAAATTACCAAATGTGGCACCAAAATAAGTTTCATCTGGTCAACCACACAATATAAAGAATTTGAATAATTGAAATGTAGACTTTGTTCTCCATGAGTACTCATGTTACCTAATATATAAAAATAATTTAAGATAAAGACTGGTGCATCTAATTATGCACTTGGAGTAGTCCTCACTCAACATGGTCATCTAATTATTTACCATAATGAATCCTTCACTATGTTAGTAAGGAACTATCCCACATGTAACCACAAAATTTATAACATTTCCCATGCATGTAAACATTGGAAGAATTAGATATTGGTAAATGGGGATGTGATCCACACAAACCATAAACCATTTCAGTTATTACAAACTAAAAATAAATTACAACAAGAGAAACATCATAAGTGGTCTTTTTATTTATAATAGTTCCATCAAAACATCAAGCATGAGAAGGGAAGTGTTGATCCAATAACAAATTATCTGACCTGACCTCTAATTAGGGATCTCTTCACTTTGTCTATTGCATGTGGACATGGATTAAAAACTTGGGGATAATTCTATCCATATAATTCAAAATTTATATATATCTAACAAATGTTGCTTTGTGGCTATTCAATTCCAAATTTATACTTACAATATGGACCCCTATATCATCTTGGGATATTATGTGTACCACATGAGGATAAGAGATATAAAATAATAAAAGAAGATTATTTAATAAAAGTTTCATGAAAATTTGGAGTTGAAAATACCATTACATTTTTACTATTGTCTAATTAGTCACCCATGACCAAGGATTATTCAAAACTAGGTAACCGAGTCATCTAACCTTGAAATAGTCTTATTGAGAATCATGTATTGATGTTATAATATTGGTGTTGTATGTCATGTCAAGGTATAAATAGGTTCTTATTAGGATTATAGAGTCTATGTGTGTGTTTTTTATAGTAAAGCTTCATGCCATGATCGTTGAAGATGTCTTTTTTAATGTAGTTTAGCAAAATTTGAGGTACCCTTGGAAAGATTAAGGTTAAGTTATGAAAATCAAGATATGCTTGATCCATGAAGGAAGATAATGAGATGGTGATCATGCAAGAAGCATAGTGTTCTACTAATATAACAAAGATATAAACAAAGTAAGATGGACATATTGCCTTTTCAATACTTTGGAAAGTTTAAGGTAATTTTGTGGTGTTTAAGTTGTTCACTTGTTTTGGTCCTATTGCATGTTCTAATGTTTCAAAGTAACTTCATATGAAACATGAAGTTTGAACATAAGATATTGTGCATAAAGGTCAAATAGGTATTTTTACACTTATTTAAGAGAGTCTTACATCTCGTTCTATTTGTACACTCATCCAAGAGGTGTCAAAGTTATTTTCTAATGTATGCTCTCATTTGAATCTATTTTATTCATTATCTAACATTAAAATAGAGTACCATGAAATAAAGGCAAGAAAGAGAGATTATTTGTATGTTACTTTATCCTTAAACAAGCCTATAAATAATTCATGTATAACTTACATGAAGCTTCAATAGGTTATCTTAGTAAATGAATAGTTTATTGATGAAGAAGGGTCTATGAAGATCTCTTTAAAAGGTTTATCAAATTGAATATTAACTTATAATCATATACAAGGCCTCCTATAGCTTCCCCAATCTCAAAATCATGACCAAGAAGATGATATAGGTAAAAAAAAATGACAAAATTCTATTCAATTCTTGTATCAGGTTTGCAAGCCTGCATACACAGTCAAGAAGGTCAATTTGCTAGCATTGGTTCATGGATGATAGAGTATCAGGTCAAATTCCACTAGGTGATGTTGACCACACATATGCCATTCAAATTAGTGGTAAATTTTTTGAGAATAGGGTTCTGTCAAATTGAACTTGCACTCTTGAGGAAGGTCTTCAAGCTTCCTTACCCAATTGACACAATGGGATCACTTCTAGGTTGTGGGTGACCTATAGTTGAAGTAAACATCTAGAGAGGGATGGTTCCTATATACACATAATATTTTTAAATTTTATAAATTATTGATGCTTTATATCTTACTAGAACCCATTGAATATTAATCTCTATGAGTGTATGCCTTAAATGGTGAACTAGAAAAGGGGTTGGTAAACCATTGGTGCTTCATAATATTTTTTTCCTTAAACCACCACTTAAAACCAACACAAGTCCCTCTTATATGTTTCCCTAAGATTTGATAACTCTATTACATAATCTTCCAAGTAATTCACCACCTCAAATAGACCCTACCTAAGATAAAACCTCTATTCACCATCCCTTGAACATAGTCAAATGGGTTGACCCTATTTTGGGAAATGAACATGTTACGAGACTAAATCAACCCAATCGACTTAGTCCAGGACCTAACTAATTTATTTCCTAAACAACTGGGTTGACTGGGCCAACTATGTCAGCTAAAAATTTGGAAGGGTTTAGTGTTAAATATATCTATATAAAAACATATTTAACCCTATTTTTAGAGAGGTAGATAGAGATTCATTCATGTTTACATTTGCTTATCCACCATTTTACTTGAGGAGTCATTACTTAGGGTTTCATATTTTTTTTGGAGAGAAGAATCTTTCCTTATAGGAAAAGTCTTTTGGATGCATATGAGAAGTCTTGTAGCCTAGAGATGACTTATATTTGTTATCCTTACGAACCACAACAACATCTTGAAAATCACCATTGACCAAGGGAGAGATTGAGGCTCGACAAGTTCATATTCAAGGTAAGTATTCTTAACTCTTGCTCTTCTTTTATTTGTAGATAGATTTGTAGGTATTGGATTACAAATGTATTCATCTTTATATGCTTAGGATTACCTCTACATTGACTTGAGTAGAGTTCTTATTTGCATGTTTAATTTTATGTTTATTATTCCCCATTTGTGCCACAAGCTTTGGTGAGCATTAGATTATATTTACTTTACTTATTTATTTACTTCGTTAGAAACCATAGGACCTAGCTAGGGTTATTATGTGGTATTGATTGACTAGAGGCTTTAGAACCCTCTATGCATGGTAATCAAACCCTTAGTTAGGTCTAGTGGATCCATATTGGTCATGACCCTGATTATCTAAATTTACTAATAAGTGAAAGAGATAGTTTCATTTATATTCTTCAAGATAAGATTAATTTGTAGATCAGTTTCACTTTCCCTTGTATACATTATGGTGAACCTGATGTGAACTAACCCTTGTAGGTTTTATCTCATGATTTAATTTGTGATATTTTATAATTTATTTATTTTATACATCATTAAATCAAATCTATTAACTCAATCTAGCATTCTGTGCATAGGTTTTATTGTAGGCTAGACTTGCACCCACGTGGGAAAGTTTTTTAATCCCTCTCACTCTTAGCTACAATATTGAAACAACCTAAGGGTATGGGTATCTTGTAGTGAGGTTGAACCTCTAGGATTTTTAATGAGGCTAACTCCTCAGATGCTTCACTTCAGCTTGTTTCCCATACTAAAATCTACTACTAACTAATGAAAATGGAGAAAAAGATAACATGGAAGGGAAATCTAAGCTAAGGATGGTGATGCATCGAATATGGAATGATCTAATTTTAGCTTGGAAACCTTAACAACTACTAATGAACCTAATCAAGACAATGCATAATCTCATCCTATCTCAAGGCTAAAAACATGGGTATTTTGTGTGGAGGTTGAAGGGAAACCCTACAATTTAAAGGAAAGAAATAAATAGGTTTGTATGAGACACTATAAACTTGTGACACTTCAAGGAAGGCATTAATGTCTAACACTTCACATAAACTACAAGGAACCAAAAGAGTTAAAGAAAGATATGTAGAGAATCTATAGATGATGAAAAGGGGCATACATCTATAAATTTAGCTCTAATAACATACCCTTGACTTCAAACGAAAATCAGAAAAGTTTATCTTATTGATTCAAGAGAGTGTTTACAAGGCAATTTTGATAGAGTAATTATATCACTAGTCAAGGGATGTTTTTTAGGCGTAAAATCATGTATATATAGAAAAAAAAGATGGGAGAAAAGGGGTCTTGCATGAGAAAATGGATAGGGGGTCATAAATGGATGTAACCACCAGTATGTCCTTGAGATCTTTTACATTCAGAGCATGTAACTGCCTTAACCATGAGATGAACCATCTAAGATCATCATAAATCTACTTGAAACCCTCATTCATTCAAGTCTCCCTTGATTAGATTTGAGAGAGCCATGTCATGGGTAGATGCATGTTCCTATCAAATGTAAATGATTTGATCTTTTGCATTTAAAATTGGTGTGCTTCACTTTGTATAGCTATTGCTCCACATGGATGCATCTATTCTTAGTTTGATCACTTTACATGTTTTGAATGTGAGCTATAGACCATGTCATTAGAGTTTGAAAAGAGGAGTCATTGTTATCTTTCACTGATTGGTTGATCTAAGTCCCACTAGGATCCTTTGAAAACTTGACCTTTTCTTATTTGTTGATCTCCTTGAATTTAGACCTATATGAACCATTGATCTCCTTGCTAGTTGTATGCCCTTAAGCCACTTGTCCTTGATTGATTAGCCCCTTGGATTTACTGACCATTTGACCTTAATGTTCCTTGACCACTTTCTTTTGGGTACTTTGTTTGGGATTTTTGCAAACTTTAGCCTTGTGCCTATTTCTCTTGAAGGACTTCCTTTAGACCTTTTTATTTTAGACAATTTTTGCAAAGCAATTGCCTTTGCCTTTTCTTCAAGATTTTATTTGAAAGAATTCATTGAATTTTCTTCAAGCTATTCCTTTAGAATTTTTTTTTGGATTTCCTTGCAGCCTTTTATTTTAAAAATTTTCTCCTAAAGGAATTGTTTCTACACTTTGAGATGAAATTTTCTTTCAGACAATTTTCTTGTCACTTTCCCATGGACAATTTATTTGAAAAAAATCATGTCTTTGGAATTTTTTCTTGGACCCTTCAGGAAATTGAAAATGGACCATTTTTCCTAGAAGTGCCTTTTGGATTTTTTTGTAAAGGATCTTTTGGATTTTGAAAAGTGGCCCTTGGACTTTTGAAATTTCCCTTTAGAATTTTTGAAATGGTCTTTCAAAACTTTTGAAATTGTCTTTCAAAGCTTTTGAAATGGTCTTTGCCTTTTGAAAAGAACCCTTCGGTAATTTTGAAATGAATTCTTCAAAAATTTCAAAATGAACCCTTCAAAACTTTTATAATAGTCTTTGCCTTTTGAAAAGAACCCTTCGACACTTTTGTTTTTGATAAAATGTTTGAAACAATCCCTTCAGAAAGATATCCTTCAAGAAAATTGCTTCAAAAAAATGTCCAAAATAATTGCTGACACTTAGATAAAAACCCTGAAAACAAAACCTCTAAAAGAATAAACACTTGGTGAAAAATATTCTCAAAATAAAAGAAACATTTAGTCCCCACAAAGTCTAAAATAATGAACAAGTAAAGACTTAGTTGAATAAAAGATTTTGCACTTAGCTTCTAGCTTACAAAATTATCCTTAAACACTGTTGTTGGATCCTTAGAAACCTTTCTTAGATCCTCTCTATTTGCAAATGTTGGATCTATTTCTAATCCTTTGATCCACTACTTCATCAAACCATGAAAGAACTTTATATTTGATCCAAAAATGGCCAACATCTTTGACAACTCACAAGGGTTGCATGCTTGTCAATGTAAGAGAACTTAGACCATGCTGAATCATAAAATCCATCCATTGGACATGGAGTCAAGTCACTTTTAATTGAATTGGAACCTCCCTTTAAAGCAATAAGGATAACTAGAATGAAACAAACACTGTGCCTAAGGCACTTAGGGAAGGGAAACACACAACTGAAAAGATGTACACAAGGTGCTTAGGGAAGGTAAACACATAACTAAAAAGATGTGCACAAGGTGCTTAAGGAAGGGAAACACATAAAATTTAATCTAATATATATAAGGCTAAAAATTAAAATTACCTTATTCCTAGGTCAAATGGTAAACTTCTAGCATCATTGATTTGTAATGGACAAGGATGAGAGGCACCCTAATTTTATGAGCTCATTCTAGGTGGACTAGGATGCCTGATTATTAACTCTTTTGGATTAATCCCTAATGGATGAATTAGGACAAACATGTATCTAATGTAGATAAATTACCTTATTGGCTCGATAATTTATTGATGTTTCTCATTACTCTTGAGAAAGCCTTGCGTAAAGACTTCATCTAGGTTATTGGGAGCAACAACATTTTGTTCACTTGGTGGATAAAAAATATCATATTATTATACCTTTTTATTGTGTAAATTAGGATTAATCATGCTTAGAGAATCATTCTCATAGTTTTCTATAAGGACATGTCTCCTAGTCTCCTCAAGCCCATTGGTTATGGCATTGAATTGCTGCCACAACTCTTCAGGGTCTTCACTGGTACATTTCTCAAATTTTATCAATTGAGCACTTGAGATGTCTCATTCATCAACCTCACTCAATATTTCATATTCTTTTTCAACTACAAATGAGGGTTAATTTTACCAACCAAGTTCCAAAACATCACACTTGTCTTCCTTAAGTTCCAACATATCAAGGCTATCTTCAATTGACTCCTCATTTTGAAGTGGACTAACCTCTAGTACCTAGTTTTGATCCTCTTTTTCATCTATGTAGAATATAAAATCAATATTCCATTCAAGGTCTTCCTTGTATTTAGCTTGAGGATTGTCCCCTTTAGGATTAGGTTCATTAGTGTCAAAGCCATGCTAAGAAGGATGGTCCAAACCTAATTTTTCTTCCTCTGCATGAAGTGGGTTGCCTATCAAGATTTTTTCCTCATACACACTTACCTCATCTTCTCAAGACTCACATGAGACTAAAAAATATTCCTTTATCCTTTGTCAAATATGCTCTTTCCCTAAGAGGGAGATAGTGGGAGGGTGAAAAAGTTCACCTTGCTTGTAGCTTTAGAGAGTGTCTTTCCAACTAGGTACTTTTAGTGGTCTCTTTGGTGGCTCTTGAGGGAGGGAAAAAGAGTCTCCTAACCCTTATAGGGTAAACTCATTGAATTGAGCTAACACCTCTTTTTTATTTTATTCATCCATTAACTCCTTCTCTTGAACTAGTTCTTGGACCACCACAATTGACACCTGTTTCTACTTCTCTATGCCTTTCTAAACCAATTTCAATGATGGAAATGTGTAGTGAACAACCATATTTTCTTCCTTTTTAATGAGATATAAGGGGGTACTTTCATAAGAGAAGGCATGACATAATCAGGGTCAAAGGTGTAGGATAAGATCCATGGTGGGATGGTTTAAAAATATTGAGTGGGAATGGGCATAGGGGTAGGAGATGAAAAACTAATTAGTTTGGTTTTGACATAATCATCCTCCTAATGAGTCCACATATCCTCTATTGAGAGTATCCATTCCTTCATCTCTTGCTTCTCAACATGTGGATAGTCACCTTCTTCATTGGATGCCTACACAATCCAAAACTTATGCAAGAATCTCCTTATCCCCTCCATGGCATGAATGTGGAATTATTGTCCAAGTCCAACCTAATTATTGATTTTCATGATTATTCTCCCTTCATCCAATATTTCTTCTCTAATTCTTGACAAGGATGGACCTTGATAAGGTTAACTAGGGGGTTGATTTGAAACCTTTGGAGGTTGAGATTGAGGCTCTTAGAGGGGAGAGGACACATAGGAATTATTTCAATGAGTCTAATGATCTTCATAAGATATAAACACACTATCTAAATTTTAGACTATGCTTCTCAACCACACCTTATTTTCCCTCTCACAAACTACCCATTGTTCATCCTCACAAACTGACCACCTATTCTTGACCAACTAAGGAGAACTCCTTACCTCTTGTAGAACATAAATATGGATGATTGAAGAAATTTATAAACACCTACCAATCTCCTTTATCAACTTAATATAAAATGATAGTGCTTGATTGAATCCTAACAATGATGTAACATGATAAACATAGTCTTGATAAGGGGAATTGGTAGACTAATTTGAATGTAAAGGAGACTGATCTTAGTCATAGGTAGGAGTGGGATGAGTGCAAAGGCCATAATAGGGTTGATATGTTGTTTGAGGGCCACTTGGGGGGAACACATAAACATTATTAGCTTGATAAGTGTGATGATGAGGTAGAGAATAATCATGTTGATCAAAAGATGGTTGATTATACATACCAAATAATGATGATTAGGCACTTATTCTACTCATATCAATCGATGAGTACTTAGAGTCACCATTGGTGTTTTCACACATGCCTCCAAAGGATAATTGGATGGAGATAACACCAAAACTCTTCACTTAGTGAACAATGTGTCCCACTGGGAATGCCAGAAACTATTATAGGCTAGAATTGGACCCTTGTGGGAGAGTTTTTCAAGCTCTCTCACTCTTATCTATAATATTAGAAAAAGCTCAGGCTATGGGTATCATATAGTGAGGTTGAACCTCTAGGATTTTTAATGAGGCTAGCTCCTCAGATGCTTAACTTTATCTTATTTTCTACATTGGAATCTACTGCTAACTAAGGAAAAGGGAGAGAAAGATAACATGAAAGGGAAATCTACACTAAGGATGGTGATGCACCAAATATGGAATAATCCACATTCAACTTGAAAACCTTAACAAATATTAATGAACCTAATCAAGACATAGACTAATCTGATCATATCTCAAGGTCACAAGCATAAGTATTTTGTGTGGAGGTTCAAGGGAAACCCTGTAATTTGAAGGACAAAAAAAATAGGTCTATATGAGACACTATAAACTTGTGACACTTCAAGGCACCAATGCCTATCACTTCACATAAATTGAAAGGAACCAAAAGAGTTAAATAAAGATATATAGAGAATCTATAGATGATGAAAAGGGACATACATCTACAAGTTAAGCTCCAATAATGTACCCTTGACTTCAAAATAGAATAAAAAAAGTTTATCTTATTGCCTCAAGAGAGTGTTTACAAGGCAATTTTGAAAGAGTAACTATAACACCAATTGAGGGATGCTTTTTTAGGCTCAAAATATTGTATATATAGCATAAAAGGATAGGAAAAAGGGGGATTGCATGAAAAAATGGAGAGAGGGGTCATAAATGGCTGCAACCACCACTATGTCCTTGAGCTCTTTTACATTTAGAGCATGCAACTACCTTGACCATGAGATGAGATGTCCAAGATCACCATAAATCTCCTAAATCCCCTTGTGCATTCAAATTTCCCTTGATTGGAGCTAAAAGAGCCATGTCATGGGTAGATGCATGTTCCCACCAAGTGTAAATGATTTGATCTTTTGCATTTAAAACTTGGCATGCTTCTTCATTTGCATATCTTCTACTCCACCTGGATGCATCTATTCTTAGTTTGACCACTTTACATGTTCTTAATTTGAGTTGTAGACCATGTCAGTAGAGTTTAAAAAGAGGAGTCATTGTTGCCTTTTATTGATTGACTGATCTAAGTCCCACTAGGATCATTTGAAAAATTGAACTTTTCTCATCCATTGATCTCCTTGAACTTAGACCTCTATGAACCATTGATCTCCTTGCCAGTTGGATGCTTTTAAGCCACTTGTCCTTGATTGATTAGCCCCTTGGATTTGTTAACTATTTAACCTTAATGTTCCTTAATAACTTTATTTTGGGTAATTTGTTTGGGATTTTTCATAGACTTTTAACTTGTGCCTATTACTCCTGAATGAATTCCTTCAGACCTTTTTTTTGGATAATTTTTTTTAAGCAATTTCCTTTGCCTATTCTTCAAGATTTTTTTTGAAAGAATTCATTGAATTTTCTTCAGGCTATTGCTTCAAAGGAATTTTCTTGGACTTGTTTGTGGCCTTTTGTATTTAGACTTTTCTCTTGAAGGAATTATTTTGGCACTTTGAGATGATTTTTTTTTTGGAAAATTTGCTTGTCACTTTCCTGTAGACAATTTATCCAAAAGAAATCATGTCTTTAGACTTTTTGATTGGACCCTTTAGAAATTTGAAAATGGACCATTTTTCCTAAAAGTGCCTTTTATATTTTTTGTAAAGGATCTTTCATATTTTAAAAAGTGCCCCTTGCCCTTTTGTAATTTCCCTTCAGAATTTTTGAAATGGTCTTTCAGAACTTTTGAAATGGTCTTTAAAAACTTTTGAAATGGTCTTTTCCTTTTTAAAAGAACCCTTCGACACTTTTGAAATGAAACCTTCGAAACTTTTGAAATAGTCTTTGCATTTTGAAAAGAACCCTTTGACACTTTTATTCCAGACAAAATGTCTGAAACAATCCCTTCAGAAAGATATGCTTTAGGAAAATTACTTTAGAAAAAATGTCTGAAACAATTCTCAACACTTAGACAAAAACCCCAAAAATAAAACCTATGAAAGAATACACACTCAGTGAAAAAGAGTCTCAAAATAGAAGAAACACTTAGTCCTCACAAAGTCTAAAAGAATGAATGAGTAATAGTTGAATAAAATATTTTGCACTTAACTTCTAGCTTGCAGGCTTATCCTTAAACATTGCTGCTAGATCCTTAGAAAACCTTGCTTGGATCCTCTCTATTTGTAAATGTTGGATCCATTTATAAGCCTTTGATCCACTACTTCATCAAACCATGCAAGAGATTTATATGTGGGCCAAAAATGGCCAATAGGTTTAACACATAATCGATTTGATCGACTCTTTTTGGATTTTTGTAGGTCATCTTCAACTACAGGTAACTCGATCAATATGGTTGACTTAGTTCAATTTTTCACATAAATGTTTTAATACCCAGTCAACCCAGTCAAATTTGTTAGTAGTTTAAAAATATTCATCTAGATGACATGGTATAAAAACAAGAAATTCAACAGCATAAAAATCGTCAAGTTCATTCTCACCAACTTAGTCATTTATTTTCCTTCATTTTAGTCCAGTTTTTTCACAATTTTTAGTCTATAAAAGTTCTACCCTATAATCAACTAAGTCAATTGGATCAACTTAGTTTTATAGTTAATTCTTGCCCATGAGACTTAATTGACTCATTTTACTATATTTATTTGGCCCTTACTTCAAAAAATAAAATCAACCTAGTTAATTGTGTTATACACTATTTGAATACTTAGTTGACCTAATCAAACCTATACTCTTCAAGTAAAGGAATCACCTCATATTACTAGGAATTAATTCATCTTTATTTGTTGCTTACTTTCTTAGAGTAGCACACATAGAATAAATAGGAAGGTTTAATTTATCAATTTATTTACACTATTTTTTATTTTATTCACATACTTCCAAAATAAAAAAATATCAAAAATAATTAAACAAATTATACCCAAGGTATAACTACTTAGATTTAATCACCAAGGGGGAAGATGACTCAATTTTCTATTTGAGTATAAATACATGATGGATGGTTTATATTATAAAAGAATTCGACACCCTTTTCGCTATAGGATTTTGAAGTGAGGGGGTAGGCCATAAAATCAATCCATCACCATCACTAATATAAATCCCTCTTAGCCTTAACAAACCAAAACCATATTTAGCTTACCTTTCTAGTTCCTTTCAAAATCTAATGTCCTATCACATTTATTTATATAATTATAATTTAAAAAATTCAAGAATGACCACATAGATTATCATTTCTATTTTAAGCATTGTTTGTTACTCTTTTATAATTGTATGTTGTATTAAAAAACTTGTATTGGCTAATGTTGGTACAAGGTTTGTGCCATATGTCACAACTAGGTCGACTAGTTTGACCTAGTTACTCATGTGTCTATTTCAATTTCTCTACTAACTAACACTAGATCATCTAGAGTCATAACTATCAAAACCTGTATTTACCCTCAGAACACAGTTGACCCACTTGACTATGTCTCGTATAATTTTCATCTCTATAGAACATAGTCTTTTTGTTTGACCTAGTCTCTGATTGGATGGATTGTTTTCCCTTTTACAAGACACATTCATCTTATTCGACCCAATATCTTATAGACAACCTATTATGTTTGCCTTCAACACATAGTCAACCTATCTGATTATGTTTTTTATATACTTTCTTAGTTTAACCACCTATAGAATGGATTCAACCTATTTGAATACGTCCATTGTATCATGTCTTGTTTATCTTCTTACATAATAGTGTCGATTGGTTCAACCTTCTATCATATAAGTTTTTTCTAACAAGTATTTAGATTTCCTCCCTCATCATGAATTTATTATTTGTTGATAATACATAATTAAATAAAAAAGACATGATGAATTTCCATAATTCTAATAGGTTTCCTAAGACACATTCATTGACACCTAACATGGATCAAAGTAATGTCCATGTTACCAACTTCAATACCAGTTATGTAACTATTTATTCTTCCACATCCCTTAACCCCTTGTTTTTCCTAGAAGATGTGTGTGACCATGATTACATGGCTGAAATGATATTTTTTATCAATGAAAGTCCTCAACATATAGGCAAGGATCATATAATCATCTATAACCTCATGATGGGACCTCATATAGGATAACCTCATTCACCTTCCCCTAGCTTTTCCCAATGATTTGGGGAAAGCCCTTTATTTTCATCCACACATTTCCCCTCTATCATGTCTCCTTATCACACTATGTAATCATCCTTTATGTCTTATTTTACCTCCATGCCAAGTATTTCCATAAATATGGTAGGTTCAACCTTTAGTGGGGTTCTTCAAAATACCCACACCCATACCCATGCTACTAGTGTATATCATGTTACTAATGCTTCTTATACTACTAGTTCATATCATGATACTAGTGATTCTCATGCTACTATTTTGGTGCATGCCACTACCTCATCCCACACTTATAGTTCATCTCAAGCTCTTAATACATCACATAACACTAATGCATCAAATGTTGCTTCTGTTGGTTGAATATTTTGTTGATCAGCATACTGATAAACAAAATAGGTCTGATCAGCCAATGTAGGAAGATTGGTCATCCAAATGTGTAGGTTTACCACATCAAAAGGGGACTAATCTCTCCTCTCATCAAGGGGAGGTTCCCTATAGATATGCTATATATATATATATATATATATATATATATATATATATAGAAAATAATACTCAAGGGTAGGATAAATCATCCATCTCTCTTTTTTTAGAGATGACGCATGCAAATAAATGGAAAAATCTCAAGGGAAATAACAGAAAGCACTCATCTTCTTTCAAAAGTACTATTCAACAAACCACAAGAATAATCCTGATAGTAATTGCAAAATGTAACCAAGGATGTAGTAACTAGCAAATTGAGATGTAGCACAAAGTCTCCACCTGAATTGCCCAAGAGTGAGATATAAAGGACAATGAGGGCACAAAGTCATTCCAAGGTACTTTACATAGAAATGAAAAGAAAACACACTAAAGGCAATTATGGGGGCACAAAGTCTCTCCACAGTTGACTTCAGGACACCTTCCTGACTACTTTCACTAATTCTGCTTGTTGAATTAAAGGAACAAAAAATATATTAAGGAAAATGACATAAAAATAGTTTCCCCAACAACAAAAATATCACAGCACAAAGTTTGAAAAGTCACTTGCTTTCTTATTCTAATAACAACATATGATCAACAATCTAAGCTCAAAGTCTTAGTAATGCCTTTCAATTTGGGCAAAGTTTCATTTTTGATTGTCAGAGAGAGATGCATTTACAATAAAAGAGAGTCCCTTATATATCCTCTTGAAGAAGGACTCAGGAATAGTAACACATCATGTTGCATTGAAATTTGTTAAGAAGACAGGTTGGAATTTAGGGGCATCTACCCATTTGCTTTTCTCAATGCAGAGAAACAAGTCATGCTATTGAAAGTTTGCATCTTTCAATGTCCACCTGGTGATTTGATCCTTCTTCATCATTCCTCCTTTTCTGGTTAATTGAATTAGGTCCTTGATTCAATTTGATGCTCTATTCTTTAGTCACTTCCTATTGGTCTTGGCCTCAAAGCCTTTGAATGCATTCAGGTCTGTAGATTTAAAACTACAAAGATCAACAGCTATTTCATTGTCATAACTTTGATGTTTGTAGGCACATCACTTTCCTCGACAATTCCTTCAATTTTATCATTTAAGCTTTCCCAGAGGGGACATGAATTTTGAGCCTTAAGAAATGATCCACTTTGGGTCAGGAAGAGCCCCCCACAAGGCTATCTTCCCTTCAGGCGGTCTTCGGATGGCCTTCAGGCTTCTTTATTTTGGTGGGTTGCTAAGTCCTTTGTTTTGCATCCTCTCGAAGGGAAGGTGACCCTTCAGCTTTATGGGAGTGTCCTTTAAGTTGGTAGCCAAGAGTCCCTTATAAGGGCACCTACCCTTCAGGGTCCTTTGATGGCCTTTTCTTTGGAGTCCTTCAGAACTTTTCCCGCAGATATTTCCTGTGGACATTTCTCATGGACAAAAAGTCTGCGGATATTTTCTCATGGAAAAAAGTCCACAAAATTTTTCTAATTGCTTTATCTTTTGAAATTCCTTCGAGCTTTCCTCCCATATCTTTTTTCTTGAATTCCTTTAGACTTTTTGTCTGAAGGAATTACTTCAGACAAAAGTTTGAAAGAATTGTGCCTTAGTCTTTTTCAACTACCTTAAACAAAAATTTGAAAGAATTTATCTTTATGGCTTCCTTGAAAATGACCCTTTCGAAGGGTGTTTTTGTCGACCAAGTGCACTCCATAAGGGCACTTGTCCTTTAGGAGGCTCTCTTGAACTTTTGCATTAAACCGCTCCTTTGAACCAAGCTGATGAACCAACTAAGTGAATCGAAGTGTTAAACTAAGCTTTGAACCAAAATGGTTCAAGCCCATGAACCCTTTGGTTGAACCAAAATCCATTGAACCATTTGATGAAATAACTGAGTGAATCGAAGCATTAAACCAACTATTGAACTAAGCTTTGGTTGAACAATTCAATCGGTTCATTCTCTTTGATTTGGCTAAGTCCTTTTGATCTTCGTTAAACCAAACATGTTGAAACTTGAACCTATTGAACCTTTGAACCAAAGTGGTTCAATGGTTCAATGGTTCAATGGCTCAAGCCTTCTTCTCTTTGATAAGTGTTTTGAAGCCATTGAACCTTGAAGCGATTGAACTTTGAACCTTGATGAAGTGCTTAACTCTTGCTGGTGACGTTGAACCTTTGAACTTGTTGAACCCATTGAACCAAAATGGTTCAAGGTTCAACGGTTCAACGGTTCAATGGTTCAATGGTTGGATCCTTGCTTAGATGCTTGCCAATGGACATATTTGATTAAACCAAGGCACTGAACCAATCCCAAAAAATGACTAAGTGTTGGAAACTGATTCATTTGATTGAAACCACCTGTAGAAGCCTTTGAACCTGTAGAAATGAACCTCCTTGTAGAGTCCATAAAAACCAAGTCTGTAGTTTTCTCTAACCTTGAAAGAGTCCATTGATTCAAGCCTGTAGAATTCAGAGATTTTTGAGAAGCTTGAAAAATGAGGAATTTGAATGCCCATGACAAATTTTGGAAAGGGAAGAGACAATTTTGGTCTGTAGGACCAAAATAGTTCAAATGTTGTCCTAAAAATGAGTGATATTTTTGGGGGACAATAGCTGGCTCTAGTTGGGGAACTTCTATCAATTATAAAAAGAATTGAAGGGAGTAGAATCCAGAATCTCCAGTGCCTTCATGTGTACCATTGGGCTATAGAGTCATGCTACCCAAAAATGAAAGGCATCAAAAATGAAAATAAACAAAACAAAATAGAATTAAAAACTATACAAATATACATATGTATAGATGCAATGATCTAATACTTTAAGAGTTGAAGTGTTTTAGATGTTGCTTCTTGAGAGGTAGTGAAAATAGTGTGCCATCTTGGTAAACCAGTAGGAAACCATTTTTCCCCCAGAAACGGTGGTGGGCAAATGGAGCTCTCCACCAAAAAACCAATTTTTTGTGTCTTCCTCTTGACCTTTTCTTCTTCTTACTCTAAAGCAGGACGTGGTCTTCAAACTAAAAACCATAACTCTTTGCTCTCCCTACAAAGAGTTCCTTTTGCTAACTTTGGAATACATTTGTATGGTCCACCACCATAGCTTTCTATTTTGCTAGTCCAGTCTAGCACATGCTTTGATTGTCAACATCAAACTCCTGACAAACCATCAGCTCAACATCTCCTTTGGTGTGAAGGAGTTTGACCTCTTCACCCTGAGCAGTTTTCAATCTAAGCAATAGAGATCCATATCCATCTATGGAAGAAATTATGCCATTAGATTCCAAGATCCAAGCATCATCAAAATCTGATCTTCTATTAGATTTCTCTTCATCAGAGATGGAAGATCCTTCTTGATTTGTATTGTGCCCTACTAATTCTTTTGATGCCTTGTTTGGATCAAATTTTGGATTGCCAGCTATAGGACTTTCATCAGTTGATACATGAGCATCATCTGTGGTCAAGAAGAAATTACCCCTGCTTGAAGGCTCAAATAGAATTTGAGCCTTAGGGGCCGACATTTGGGTGACCATAATTTTTGCCTCAGACAAGTCCGCACTTGGTTCTCCATCAATGTCTAATTGCTTAGGATTGGCTTGTAGGGATTCAAACTCAGTCATCTAAATTTTGGATTTCTTGACATGATCAATCATGGCAAATGACTGAGATGGACTTGGAAGAGAGGATGGGAGTTTATCTTTTTGGTTTCTAGGAGGGGGAGGACTAGATTGTGAATTTGAAGTAGAAGGTGCAGAGATGTTCGATGTACTTACTTATTTGGAAATCACCAAGTCCTTTGAATGAAAAGGAAGAGGGGTTCTCTAGTCAGTAATTGAAATTTCTAGTTGGGGTCACTCCTCTATCTTCTCTTTGTCAGGCTACTAGGTTGACTAATTTTGGGACCTGGTGAACACTGTGTATGATCTTTTGACTACTTCACCTTCACTTTTGGGTTCATCTTGGTAATTCAAGAAACTAATGTGGGAGTCATCAACTAATTCTTTTAGATCCTCCCTGAAGAGATCAGTGCCATTTTCTTACTCAAACTTAGGTTGAAAATAGGAAACATGTTTTTTTTCTAGATATCCAACTACTGAGTTGGTTGAAGGTGCTTCAAGGATAGGATTCCTCTGTGGGGGAGGAAGATGATTTTGTTTCCCTTGACTTCTAGTAGCATTGCCTTGATATGTCTGATTAGGGAATGTCCTCCTTGGTATATCTTTATATAGAGGAGCAAAAGACATACCTTATGCCATTTGCCTTTTCAAGGCTAGTAATTCATTTGCCAGCTTTTGTACCATTGGGTCAGTGGTGACTGTGTGCGAGTATTTAGAAGATGATGAGGGTCTATTTCTATTTAGATCTCTTCTTATCTTCCCTGCTAAGATGAGATCGTCTTCTACCTCAGTGGCCAAAAGTTGAGCTATAGCAAGATCTATTTGACCAGCACGTCATAGTAGAAAACTCACTTTAGGTAGTTGTGACTTGATGAAGAAGCATTTGAGGTTCTAAGGTGTCGGTTGAGCGATCATGGGAATCCTATGCCTCAACTTGTCCAACCTGGCAATAAAATCCATCATAGGCTCATGAGGCTCTTTCTTCATCTGAGTGAGCTGGGCCATCAAGGCATGTGCATCTTCTATGGGTTTGAACCTTACTTTGAACTTGGCTTTGAGTGTATCCCAGTCAGTGACTGATCTAGCTTGCAGATGGTAGAACCAGTCTGTAGCAACACTTTGTAGTGTCTCCACAAAAATCCTGACTACCACATCTTCAAATTCTACCCCTATAACACCACTGGCTATACTGAAGGCTATAATGTGTTCATCAGGGTGAACTGTTCTATCACCAAAAAATTTGGGGAAATTCTTTCTTGAACTACATGGGAGTTGATGAAGAGGTGGAGTCAAGTTGAGTGGGCCAAAAGAGTTACCCTAGGGGCCTTAAACTACTATGATTTAATTAATAAAAATAGAGATAACCAATTTGGATGGAGTGGCTAGATTATAGAAGAAAAATGAAAAAGGACTAGCTCAGCTTCAACTTGAGGCTTGAGGCTTCAAACTGTGCACTCTTTCCTAGCAGCTCTGGGTTTGCAGACTAGATAAAATAATGGAGGTGGAGGAAGATGGTAAGGCTATTAATGGATAATGGGTAAGACATGAAACAAAGTTGCCAGAGTCTATAATGGATAAGGGTTATAATGATAATGGGTAAGACACAGGTGATGTTTCAATCTAAAACTTGAGGTTCTAAATTACACAAAATAATAATATCCCCAGCAGAGTCACCAAGAACTATTGGTTGAATATTTTGTCGATCAGTGTACTGATAAACAAAACAAGTTTGATCAGCTAAAGTAGGAATATTAGTCATCTAAATGTGTAGGTTTACCACATCAAAAGGGTACTAATCTCTCCTCTCATCAAGGGGATTTTCCCTATAGATATGCTATATATATTTATATAAATAGAAAATAATACTCAAGGGTAGGATAAATCATCCATCTCTCTTTTTTTGGAGATGATGCATGCAAATCAAAGGAAAAATCTCAAGGGAAATGACATAAATCACTCCTATTCTTTCAAAATTACTATTAAGCAAACCACAAGAATACTCCTGATAGTAAATGCAAAATGTAACCAAGGACGTAGTAACAAGCAAATTGAGATGTAGCACAAAGTCTCCGCCTGAATTGCCCAAGAGTGAGATATAAAGGACAATGAGGGCACAAAGTCATCCCAAGGTCCTTTACATAGAAATGAAAAGAAAACACACTAAAGGCAATTATGGGGGCACAAAGTCTCTCCACAGTTGACTTCAGGACACCTTCTTCACTACTTTCACTAATTCTGCTTGTTGAATTAAAGGAACAAAAAATATATTAAGGAAAAAGACATAAGAACAGTTTCTCCAACAACAAAGATATCACAACACAAAGTCTAGAAAGTCACTTGCTTTCTTATTCTAATAACAAAATATGATCAACAATCTGAGCTCAAAGTCTCAATAATGCCTTTCAATTTGGGCAGAGTTTCGTTTCTGATTGTTAGAGAGAGATGCATTTACAATAAAAGAGAGTCCCTTATATAGCTTCTTCAAGGACTCAATAATAGTAACACATCATGTTGCATTGAAATTTGTTAAGAAGATAGGTTTGAATTTAGGGGTATCTACCCATTTGCTTTCGTCAATGCAGAGAAACAAGTCATGCTATTGAAAGTTTAAATCTTTCAATGTCCACCTGGCAATCTAATCCTTCTTCATTGTTCCTCATTTTTTGGTTAATTAAATTAGGTCCTTGACTCAATTTGATTCTCTATTCTTTAGTCACTTCCTACTGGTCTTGGCCTCAAAGCCTTTGAATGCATTCGGGTCTGTAGATTTAAAACTACAAGGATCAATGACTATTTCATTATCATAACTTTGATGTCTGCGGGCACATCACTTTCCTCAACAATTCCTTTAGTTTTGTCAGTTGAGATTTCCTAGAGGGGACCTACCTTTTAAGCCTTAAGAAATGATCCACTTTAGGTTAGGAAGAGCCCCCCATAAGGGTATCTACCCTTCGAGCGGTCTTCAGATGGCCATTGGGCTTCTTTATTCTGGCAGGTCATTAAGTCCTTTGTTTTGCATCCTCTCGAAGGGAAGGTGACCCTTTGGCTTTAGGGGAGTGTCCTTTAAGTTGGTAGCCAAGAGTCCCCCACAAGGTCACCTACCCTTTGGGGTCCTTAGTCAGCCTTTTCTTTGGAGTCCTTTAGAACTTTTCCTGTAGACATTTGCTGTAGACATTTCCTGCAGACAAAAAGTCCGTGAATATTTTCCCACAGACAAAAGTCCACAAAAAATTTCTGATTGCTTTATCTTTTGAAATTCCTTTAGGCTTTCCTCCCATAGCTTTTTTCTTGAATTCCTTCAGACTTTTTGTTTGAAGGAATTCCTTCAGACAAAAGTCTAAAATAATTGTGCCTTAGTCTTTTTCGACTGCCTTAAACAAAAATCCAAAAGAATTTACCTTTGTGGCTTCCTTCAAAATGACCCTTCCGAAGGGTGTTTTTTTCAACCAAGTGCCCTCTGAAAGGGCACTTGTCTTTTGGGAGGCTCTCTTGAACTTTTGCATTGAACCGTTCCTTTGAACCAATTGAGTGAACCGAAGCATTAAACTAAGGTTTGAACCAAGCTTTGAACCAAAATGGTTCAAGCCGATGAACCCTTTGATTGAACCAAAAGCCATTGAACCATTTGATGAACTGACTAAGTGAACCGAAGCATTGAACCAACCATTAAACCAAGCTTTGGTTCAACAGTTCAATCGGTTCATTCTCTTTGATTTGGCTGAGTCCTTTTGATCTTCATTGAACCAAATGTGTTGAACCTATTGAACCTTGAACCCATTCAACCTTTGAACCAAAGTGGTTCAATGGTTCAATGGTTCAAGCCTTCTTCTCTTTGATAAGTGTTTTGAAGCTGTTAAACCTTGAAATGGTTAAACTTTGAACCTTGATGAAGCACTTAACTCTTGCCAGTGACGTTGAACTTTTGAACTTGTTGAATCCATTGAACCAAAATGGTTCAAGGTTCAATGGTTCAATGGTTTAATGGTTAGATCCTTGCTTAGATGCTTTCTGATGGACATTTTTGATTAAACCAAGGTGTTGAACCAATCCCAAAAATGACTAAATTTTGGAAACTAATTCTTTTGATTGAACCCGCCTGTAGAAGCCTTTGAACCTATAGAAATAAACCTGCCTGCTGAATCCATAGAAACCAAGTCTGTAGTTTTCTCTAACCTTGAAAGAGTCTATAGATTCAAGCTTGTAGAGTTCATAGATTTCTAAGAATCTTGAAAAATGAGGAATTTGAATGCCTAGGACAAATTTTGGAAAGGGAAGAGACAATTTTGGTCTGTAGGACCAAAATGGTTCAAATGTTGTCCCAAAAATGAGTGATATTTTTGGGGGACAATAGCTTCCACTAGCTAGAACATTACTCAAACCAATCAAATTTTATTACAAAAATTTAACCAAATGCATAAATTTAAAACTAATAATTCAAATCAAATGATGTAAATGCAAAACCACCTAATACATCTCCAAAACCAACCCCAACATGCTCAATGGGGAGCACAAAATCCTATTGGTCCCCCACCCCTCTTAGCGATTCACATCGTAATCTTATACTGTAACCCCTACTTATCATCAAAATTATAAAACATTTATAAAATGAACCTCTAGTACCTTAAATTTCTAACATTTACATAAGAGGTATCACACCCACCATCACTTGCAATAGAACTATCGATCCTACCCTACATTTAAAAATATTTGACAAACTTTACAAAGATTGGGTAAAGCTTAATACTTCAACTTCCACTAAAATCTTAGATAAAACACTTTTAGGAGATGATTTTAAATTGGTACAATTAAATAAAACCACACTCCATTACTAGCCTGTAATGCTTGGTAAATTCATTGGTCTAATAATTATAAACTAGTGATATTGTCAAAAATAGATTAGCTCATTTCATCAATTATAAATAATTAGAAACTGAAATGACACAAGTTTTCATCAAATGATGGAAAATTTTGTATAATAAAGTTGAGAATAATATGGTGTATGAAAACCTATTCCACCTATTTACTAATTGTCCAAAAACTTTAGAAGAGGCTCTTGACTAATCCAAACACCAAGATTTTCTCATACGTCAATTTGAACCTCCCCAACCTACAATGAGAAATTTCATGCTTAGAAAAAATAAAAACTTCCATGCCATCAATGATGGTGTTATAGAAACATATGACATCATACACACCATCCAAGATATTATTCCAAATAATACCATGGAGCATGTTCCTCCCCTTACAATAATTCCTAACATAATCCCACATTTCTTTAAGACAATTATACTAATGTGCACAAACTATTATCATTAGAATAAATTCAAAAACATCTTCCAAGACCTTTACCATGAGATCTTAACCCCACTCATCCTATGAAAACAAGGTATGATATAATCAAATTTTGATGGTTTCATGCAAATTGGGGCCATTCTCATGAGGCTTGTAGATAATTAAGAAATATTGCTATGGATTTTATCCTTGGTACTAAATTTGATAATGAATCCCTTATATGCAAGCATCAATAAGATTATGACATAACACCTAAAGTTGATGATATTCAAACTAACAAACAATATTTAAACCAATATAATGATTAGCTATTTATAAGGATCCCCTTCTTAATCACCAAGATAACTTTGATCAACCTACCCCTACTACCAACAACTTTGAAGGTCTTATAGACCTTAAAACCAATGATGAAAATGTGGTTAATATGATTAATATGAGAATATTATTTGATGATATTGATTCAAACCCAACACCTAACTATCACACCTCTTCAACATTTTGCATTAATCAAGACACTTCCCCATCTCATCTCATAAAATTTGGGCCTGAGGAACCAACAAACATACAAGAATCACCTCCAACAACATAAATCAACCATACCTCTCATACCATTGACATAAATTTTATTCTTTCCCCAACTTACATACCTAAATAAAATATACCTCAAAATTCAAACACTATTTCTTCTTCCCAACCACAAGAAATACCACAACAAATAACCACATCACCTAATATCAATCAACCTACTTTCAACCAACTTAAACCAACCATACCTTACCAACATAAGTTTCATTTCACATCCAAACCCCCTTTAAATGATATATTGAAATATTATGCACCTCTATCCAATAATCCTCTCATGGGTTATGATGAATGGGATCATATTATGAAACTTTCCCATCTCCCATCTTAAATTACCTTCCTAGAGTTTATGAGAACTTCTCCCTGACATTGTAATCACCTAATTTAATTATTTTTATAAATGAACATCCCTCATCCTCCTCCTATAGGGTAAGAATCTACCTTATCTAGATTTGAAGATATCATCCTTGAATAATGTGAATAAATGTCCATCCATGTTGATGAAACAATAGACACTTCTATCTCACTTAAGTTTCCTATCTCTTCCATGATTCCTAATGAGTATTGCTTCATGTGGATGACCTTCCTTTATTCATTAACATTCAAATATGAGATATAAATGTTAAGTGTGATTTAATTAATGAATGTTTAGGTACTTGTGTTTCCTCCCTTTAATTTATTAAAACACTTGGATACTATGAATGTAACATTAAATCCACATGTAATACATGCCAAGGCTATGATAAAATAAAAATGCCTCATCTAGGTTGTGTTTAGATTTACATTACCATTATCTTGTTTTTGATTATATAAGGTGGTAGACCAAGCGCTGAACCCTTATAGAAGCAGAGAAACCATGAAGGCAATCAACATAAAGGATGCCTTACGATAGGAAATGACACAATCAGTGTACCAATAGACCCAACAAACTAAAATAACATAAGAACATGAAAAATGAGGGATAGAAAAATCTCTCCTTACATAACCATAGATTTGATGAGGTCATTCAATTTCTTAGTGTTCTCTACATTGATAGCAGATGTAGTATTACCCAATTCTTGCAGCATAGACATGTTCAGGAGAATAGAATTATGGAGCCCAGTGCTGAAGTTCTACTCCAGTTTTTGGATGCAACTCTTTAGGGCAACAATTTTAGCTTTCCAACCAATCTTAGTTTTAGTTTCCTTGTCGGCTTCCTCCATATACATCTTTCCCTTTTTGTTAGCATTTTTTGCAATGTCAGCACCATCCTCTTTAGTAGCCTCAAATTCTCTTGTCTCCTGCTTACCTTCAGTATCCTCTGAGATTTCTTGAACTTCTAATTCCTTTTATTCTTCCTCTTGGGTAGCTTCCTTTAAGGCATTCTCCAAATAGTTAATAAGCCTAGCCTTAGGAGTGGGTTTGCCAGCAATCCACCCCAACCTTCAAACTCAAGAGGAGAGGCCTTCCTTACTAACCTTAGTGGACATATGGGATTTACCACCTTGACCCCCAGTGGTCCTACCAAGATTTTTATGGGTCCCCACAGTGGTCCCCCCAATACTCTCTTCACCAGCATAAAACTTCCTCTTCTTACCCTTTGTGCTCACAAAGGAGCCAGGGGTGTCAATAGGGGTCTCCTCAAGAGTAGAAAAGGAGACTTCTTTAGTTTTGGTAGAGACAGGGGAAAGACAGGGCTCATCGACAGCATCACCAGCCAAGGGGTTAGAAGAAATATCTCCACTATCAGTTCTAATAGTCTTGGATGGCTCAAGGGTATAGTGGAAATTATACAAACAGGAAATGAGGCCCTGATGGAGGGGGATATGATTCATATTAGGTTTTTTTTCCAATTATACTCTCACCTTAAGGATAAAATGTTCTAGGGAGGAGAGCAGATAAAAGGGAAAAATGACGAGAGCATTACAACTAAAATGATTTAAAAGGGGGAGATGATAATTATACAACTTGGTGAATCATCCTTCCAGTGGGAAATACTTCATGAGGATGAATCACACTCTGACCCATAGCTTGGGTAATTTAGATCGATCAAATCCTCCTTGGTAAGGAGCAAGTTCTTCACCTTCTCCCAGAAATAGCTTCTGGCTGGAGAGGTCCATGATTTTTATTTTCCTTTGTAGCTTCATCCCATGTGTGGACATGCCTATAGCCATAGCTATCACCTTTTTAGAAATCTCAAAGCTAATTCCTCCAATAGTGACTCGCCTATTTAACCAAGACCTCACAAATTGTTCAGATAGGTTTTCATCAAACCCATTGAGCCTCTCTAGGTAGGGACTAATCCCACCCTCTTTGCAGTAGTGCTAAACCAATGGGTTATCTTTGAACTCACAATAGGAGACTGGTTCTATTAAAAAATTTTCACCCCTATTTTGGATTTATAGACTAGACCAGGAGAATTCCTAATTTTTACCTTCGTAGTTGAAGTGGTTTCAAGCCCTTACTCCCAAATATGCATAATGATAATGTGATAGCACATAATTCAAAATATCATGTAGAGATGACATTTACTCCTCCCATTCATAAAAATCATTTCCTAGTGATCTCCATAATGAAGTCCACTCACCTTAACACATTGGTACAATAAATCGAGAATGATTATCAAAAGAGTACAATAGGCATCAAACTCTGAGATCCACATTGGCACCCTCCAAATGGATTGTCTAATAGAGCTATCCTTCTCATATGTCTAACTCATCCTTAACAAGTCATTTCCTTTTGGATAATATCCATAATGTTTAAAGGGATATGAACTACTTGGCACCAACATCACCAATTTGAAAATTGTTGGCCGAGATTGGCACAAGCATCAGCAACACTATTTCCCTCTCTATAAATATGTGAAATATCAACTTTGGTAAACTTCTATAAAATAAATTGAATATCCCTAATGATATCTTTTAACTTAATGCCCACATTCGATGCTTTATTAACTACATTGATGACCATTTTAGAGTCCCCCTAGATACTCAAATTCCTTATAACTAGGGATATAGCCAATTTTATCCCCTATAAGAGAGCCATTGCTTTAACATAGTTATTGCTCTGATAGCCTATTCCATTAGCATAGACAATAATCATCCACCCTTTGTCATTTCTTATAATCCCTCCTCCACTAAATTTACCATCAGACTTGGAGGCCCCATGAAAGTTAAGTTTCATCTAGTTAGGCTTTGGGGGAATCCATTTAGTATTAAGTCTATGTAGAATTTTGGAATTATTATAAGCAAGAATATGGTTTAGAACCTTCCATTTAGCCATAGTTTTTTCTTCTTCTTGAGTTAGGGGTTTCTCTATAGTATGAATATGAGCAATGGTGACACTTTCCAAAAGAGTCTTAACAAAAGAATGAAACACCTGAGAGGCATTTTTAGTAGTATCCCTAAAAGTTTTATGGTTGCGCTCTTTCAATAAAATTCAACTCAAGCAGGGCAGAGTTTGATTCCATAATTCCATGAGCTAGGGATGAGAAAAGGTAGGATTCCAGTTGATAATAACTTTCCTAAGGTTAGAGTTATAGACCCACTCAATACAAAAATTATTTAGGATTATGCCCCAAAGTTCCCAGGCAAAATCATAGTGTAAGAAAAGGTGAGAAACTATTTCCTCTTTTGAACAACATAAATAACATCTGTTAACTAGGGTAAACCCTCTCTTCTAAAGGTTGTCTTGGGTTAAGATTTTTTTATGAGTAGTAGCCCACCAAAACATGTTAATTTTTAGTATAAGTTTATAGTTCCAAAACTTTTTCCATAACTCTTTAATCTAAGCCTCAGGAATTAACAATTGATAAGTAGACTTGACAGAGAACCATCCATTCTTATCTGGTCGCCAGTACTATTCATCTTCACATGAGAAGAGAGGGGTTTTGATCCCTTGAATCAACTGCTAAATCTCTAAAACTCTAGGGAAGAGCTCAAGCTGATGAGCACAATAATCTAATAGATTTTTCTAGCTCCTTATGCCATTGTTATCCTCCATGTAATCACTAAATTTATCTCCAAAATATTGAGTATCAATATCAACAATCTCTCCATAGTTTCCCTATGTGATGAGAGCCTTATCCTTTACCCAAATGTCATTCCAAAATTTAATATTCCAACCATTTCCTTGTTTCCATCTAATTCCTTACTTAAGAAGGCTTCTACTTTTTAGCATTTTATTCCATATCACAGATCCCTAGGGTAACCCCACATATTGAAGAAAGTTGGAACCATCATTACTATTCATATATTTGGCATACATTATTTACCCCCAATCATTATTTTTATGAATCAAGTTCTAGTTGATTTTGGAGAGAAGGGCTTTGTTCATGTTCCTGATAGATCTAATAGTAAGGCCACCATGTGATTTTGGAAGACACACTTTTTCCCATCTGACTAAAGACATTCTCTATTTATCTTCCAGTCTTGTCCATAAGAATTTTATTTGAACCTATTTCAATTTATTAGCAAAATATGTAGGTATTTTAAACAGAGACAGGAAGTAGGTAGGAATCACTTGAAGAGAGGCCTGAAGAAGCTACAGTTTGCCAGCACTGCTGAGAAGTTTTCCTTTCCAACCAAGAAGTTTATTCAGAGTTCTTTCCAAAATTACATTCTAAAACTAGGAGATACCTCTTTGACCATTAGGGGAAGACCCAAATAAGTAGCTTGTAGAATAACTTCAGCACATTCAAGGATGTCAATGATTTTTTGTCTAAGGTCATTAGGAGTATTGAAGAAGTACACATTGCTTTTTTATAGATTTATGCTTTGCCCATACCTTATGGCATAGTTATTTAAAATATTCTTCCATCTCCTAGCTTTAATCACTGAGAAGATGCCAAAAATAATGGTATCATCCACAAACTACTGCACCACCATAGGGGGAAGGGAGGAAGTAGGTTTGTTGTCTACTAAATGTTTAGAGACTATATCAGCTTGAATGTATCTTGCTAGTGCCTCTGCCATTACGATGAATAAGTAAGGGGATGTTGAAAATATTGTCATTGATGTCAAAGGTCTAGCATTATTGGTGATAAAGGCCCCATTGCATTTAATGTTGTTTAACTTGGCTAATGTGAGTTAATATTTATTTAATATTAACGAATATATATTTGGTTGCATATGAGATAAAAGAAGGGCCCATGGAGAAGTTGAAGAGCCACGAGGTAAAGAAAAAAGAAGGATGGGATGCATTTTCCCATGAAGAGTCATCTTAGGGAATACCAAGAGTCACCAAGTGAAGACAAAAGAGTAAGGGTACAATTTCTCAGGAAGGGACACTTTGAGGAATACGAAAAGTCACCAAAGATAAGGACAAAAGTGGGAAGGATGTTTTTGGTCATGAAGGGTCACCACATGACTTTTGAAAGGCTTGAATATAAAGGGTCATACACATTTGGTGCCATTTTCCATGAGGATTGAAGGGTCACAAAGGGGGAAGGCCAAAGGTCATTTGGAAAGCTATAAATAAAGGCTTCAGAAGCCATTTGTAAAATGAGAGATAGAGGTTGATTTGATATTATAATATCTAGCTTAGAAGAGCATTTGTGAGAGATGAATATGATTTGTATTTGTTATATCTAGCTTAGAAGAGCAAAGGTGAGAGAGAGGAAGGAGATGTTGTATTGATCTATCATTTGTTGAGATAGCAACATTGAGAGATAGGTGTGTGGTATACACAAAGGGGTTGGTGCTCCTGTGGGTTGGTGCTCATGAATTGCTATTGGGTTGGTGCTTGGTAAAGGGGTTAGTGATCCTATGGGTTGGTGCTCATGAATTGTTACTAGGTTGGTGCTAAAAAAAAGTGGTTGGTGCTCATGAATAGTAGCTAGGTTGGTGCTCGACAAAGGGGTGTGGTGCTCCTGTGGGTTGGTGCTCACGAATAGTAGCTAGGTTGGTGCTTAGCAAAGGGGTATGGTGCTCCTGTAAGCTTAGCTTGTGAATATTGTTTGGGTTGGTGCTCATTCATATACTTGAGATTGTTCTCTATGGTTTTTCCTACATTGGGTTTCCACGTTATATCTGGTGTCTCTTTCTATCTTGTGTGGTGTTTATTGTTTGAGTTTTATTACATATCTTGATTTCTTGATTAAGTGGAATTTGGTTAAATAAACTATTTATAAGATATATGATATACTGATTCACCCCCCCTCTGAGTATATCTCGCACTTAACAATTGGTATCAGAGCAGGTTCCTTTTTGAAAATTTTTATAGCTTGAAGGTAGATCGGGAAAGCACGATGGCTGGGTCACAGGAAGGATTTTCTACAAATAAGGCACCTTTGTTTGATGGAACAAATTATACTTTTTAGAGCATGAGAATGAAGTTTTATTTGATGGCCCTGGGATTCGACATATGGAAAGCAATGGTGGAGGAATATGAAGAGCCATAGACATCTACAATTACTCCAATAGAAAAGAAGGCAAGTTAATGTAATGCTAAAGCTTTAAATGCTATTTTATGTGGTTTATGTGAATCTAAATTTGTTAAAGTTATGCAATGTAAATTTGCTCACGAAACTTGGGTAAAACTTGAGAATATTTACAAAGGTGATGGAAAGGTTCAGCAAGCTATGTTGCAGACTTTTAGAAGGCAGTTTGAAAGTTTGAAGATGGAAGAAGAAGAAGATATAGCAAGTTATCTTTTGTGAGTTGATCAAATCATAAATCAGATTCAAGGTCTTAGAGAAACATTGGATGAGTCAATGGTGGTGCAAAAGGTTTTGAGATCTTTACCAATGAGATATGATGCAAAGATTTCAACAATCGAGGAGATGAAGAATTTAGCCAAGCTAAAGATGGATGAGCTTCATGGTATTCTCACGGCATATGAGATGCAGACAGAACAAGATAAACCCTCAAAGAGAGAAGTAGCTTTCAGGACATCAAAGAAGGAGAAAGCTAAGATTCAATAATCAAGTGGTAGTTCCAGTGATGATGAAGATGACAATGGAGCACTTTTCATTCGCAAGCCAAAAAGAGGAACAGGTAAATATCAAGGAAATTTACCTTTTAAATGTTTTAATTGTGGAAAGATTGGACATTTTTCAGTTAGATGCCCAGATAAGGTTAATGATGATGAAGAAGAAAAGCCTACATACAAGAAGAATAATAAAGACAAATCTAAGAAGGGTTTCGAGAAGAAGAGCCTGTATTCTAAGGATCCTAGTTCAAGTGAAGATAGTGGAGTCAGTGATTCAGAAGAAGAAGAGATTATATTCATGGCCATACATGAAGGTGATTAAGAAGAAGAAGAGGAAGAAGCTGAAGTGAATATGGAAGGAGAGCTCATTTTTGCCTTAGAAGAGTTAGAATCTATTCAAAAGAAGAATCAAAGATTAAAGCACCAGATTGAGAAAAATGAACAAGAGTCAAAGTGAATGATTAAAAATCTACAAGCACACTTTGAATAAGCCAAGAATAATGAAGAAGACCTCACAACATGGTTAGAAATAACAAGAAAAGAATGTCAAAGGTATGTTATTGAAATTGCCTCTTTAAAAGAAGATATTAAGAAAGCAGTCAGTGATAAAGTAGTTAGTGATTCAAAATTTAAAGATAGCACTAACATGCTGAATAAGATATTGGAAAGTCAAAAATCAAATTCAGATAAGATAGGGATAAGATTTGAAAATAAAAAGAGCTATGCTGAAGCTCTTACACAAGAGGAAACAAAAATGGGAGAAGTGAAGAATACAGAGGACATTCCAAATAGAGAAGGCTAGAAGGAACAAAGCTACAAAAGGCAATCAGGTCAGACATATACAAACATGTCTTATTTTTATGGCTATTGTTTTTATTGTAATGGATATGGTCATAAGAAATTATAATGTAGAAAAAGAGATAACAATTTTAGAAGTAAGGAGAAGGAAAGTCAAGTAGAGTCAAGCAAAAGCCACAACTCTTTTGCTCCTCTATCAAGCTTTGATGAAGAGACCATAGTATGCTACAAGTGCAATAACTTCAGACACATACCTTGGTATTGTAGATCGTGTTCGAGTCAGTCAAAAAGGATTAGAGTTTTAAAGAACCATTAATCAAGAAGAAGGTTTAGACATGTTCATGGCAGAAGAAACAACATGAAGATTCTATGATGGTTCAGATAGCCCTGCATGTAAGAGGTAAAGATCAGCCATGGTTAATAGATAGCAAATGTTCGAGGCATATGATAGGAGATAAAAGTAAGTTCATTACTCTGAAGAAGATCAATGGTGGTATAGTGAGATTCAGAGATAAAACCACTACTAGGATAGCCAGAAAAGGTACTTTGAGTTTGGATTATGGTATAACTAAGACTAAGAATGTTTTATATGTAAAAGGTCTTAAGCATAATCTGGTGAGTGTTAGTCAAATATGTGATCAAGGATATACATTAAAGTTTCATAAAGAAGATTGTGAGATTAGAAAAAAGGATTCAAATGAGTTAATTGCAGATGCTCAAAGGATAGGGAACAATGTGTATGTATTATCAGATATCCTCTCAAAGACACGATCAAAGGATACATTCAAAGATTGGTGAGAGGAGTTGGGAGTAATTTCTATTACTTCCTACCATTTATGTTCATCATCAAGTGAGGGGGAGCTAAGTGTTAGCCCTAAGTAAGCCCTTTGCCATTGATGTCAAAGGGGGAGAATAATAGGTACAAGTACAAGTGCAAAAATAGGTACAGGGAATAGGTACAGGTTGCTACAATAAGGGGGAGTTACTATATCTTTTCAGATGATGATATGTGTAGGTGACAGGATGTCATAATTTCAAGATTGAGGTTGCCATCAATGACAAAGGGGGAGATTGTTGGAAATATTGTCATTGATGTCAAAGGTGTAGCATTATTGGTGATAAATGCCTCATTGCATTTAATGTTGTTTATCTTGGCTAATGTGAGTTAATATTTATTTAATATTAATGAATATATTTTGGGTTGCATATGAGACAAAAGAAGGGCTCATGGAGAAGTCGAAGAGCCACAGGGTAAAGACAAAAGAAGGATGGGATGCATTTTCCCATGAAGAGTCATCTTGGGGAATACCAAGAGTCACCAAGTGAAGACAAAAGTGTAAGGGCACAATGTCTAATGAAGGGACACTTTGAGGAATACGAAAAGTCACCAAAGATAAGGACAAAAGTGGGAAGGACGTTTTTGGTCATGAAGGGTCACCCCATGTCTTTTCAAAGGCTTGAATATGAAGGGTCATACAAGTTTGGCACCATTTTCCATGAGGATTGAAGGGTCAAAAAGGGGGAAGGCCAAAGGTCATTTGGAAAGCTATAAATAAAGGCTTGAGAAGCCATTTGTAAAATGAGAGATAGAGGTTGATTTGATATTGTAATATCTAGTGTTAAATATGAAATATACTATGAGGGGGGGTGAATCAGTATATTATATATCTTATAAAACTTTCCCTTTATCAAATTCCACTTAATCAAACATTCAAAAAATTCAATAAAACTCAAACAATAAACATCACACAAGATAGAGAGAGACACCAGATATAACATGGAAACCCAATGTGGAAAAAACCATGGAGAACAATCTCAAGTATATTCATGAGAAGCAACCCACAGGAGTACCATACCCCTTTGCCGAGTATCAACCCAGCTACAATTCATGAGCACCAACCCACAAGAGCACCAACCCCTTTGCCAAGCACCAACCCAGCAATAATTCGTGAACACCAAACCACAGGAGCACCAACACCTTTGTGTATACCACACACCTATCTCTCAATGTTGCTATCTCAACAAATGATAGTTCAATACAACATATCTTTTCCCTCTCTCACCTTTGCTCTCCTAAGCTAGATATAACAAATACAAATCATATTCATCTCTCACAATTGCTCTTCTAAGCTAGATATTACAATATCAAATCAACCTCTATCTCTCATATTTACAAATGGCTTCTCAAGCCTTTATTTATAGCTTTCCAAATGACCTTTGGCCTTCCCCCTTTGTGACCCTTCAATTCTCATGGAAAATGGTGCCAATCTTGGATGACCCTTCATATTCAAGTAATTGAAAAGTCATGCGGTGACCCTTCATGACCAAAAACGTCCTTCCCACTTTTGTCCTTATCTTTGGTGACTTTTCATATTCCTCAAAGTGTCCATGAGAAATTGTGCCCTTACTCTTTTGTCTTCACTTGTTGACTCTTGGTATTCCCCAAGATGACTCTTCATGGGAAAATGCATCCCATCCTTCTTTTGTCTTTACCCCATGGCTCTTCAACTTCTCCATGGGCCCTTTTTTTGTCTCATATGCAACCAAAAATATATTCATTAATATTAAATAAATATTAACTCATATTAGCCAAGATATATTTATTACAAACAAAATTAAATGCAATGGGGCCTTTATCACTAATAATACTAAACCTTTGACATCAATGACAATATTTCCAACAATCTCCCCCTTTGTCATTGATGGAAACCTCAATCCTAAAATTGCCACATCCTGTCACCTACACATACTGTCATCTGAAAACATACAATAACTCCCCTTTACTGTAGCAACCTATACCTATTCCTTGTACCTATTTTTTGCACGTATACCTATACGTATACCTATTATTCTTCCACTTTGACATCAATGGCAAAGGGCCTACCTGGAGCTAACACTTAGCTCCCCCTCAACTGATGCTAAACATCAATGGCAGGAAGTAATAGAAATTACTCCCAAATCCTCTCACCAATCTTTGAGAAGATATCTGATTAAAACATTACCTGTCCTTTGAGAATTTGTAATCAACTCATTTGCATATTTTCTTCTATAACCTCACAACCTTTTGCATGAAAATTTAATGTATATCCCTGATCACATATTTGACTTACACTCAAAATATTATTCTTACAAAACATTCTTAGCTTTGATTCTACTAATATCCAAACTTAAAATACCTTCTTTAGCTATCCTGGCAGTGGTTTTATCTTTGAATTTCACTATGCCACAATTGATCTTGTTTATTCTTATCTCCTGTCATATGCCTTAGACATCCGCTATCAACGAACCATGGCTGATCTTTATTTCTTACATGCAAAGATATTTTCACCAACATCGAATCTTCAAGTTGTTTCTTCTGCCATGAACATGTCTGAACCTTCTTCCTGATGAATGAAGCTTTGAAACTCTGATCCTTCTTCTTGATGAAATCTGCATGAGTATCATTTTCCTTCTTTCTAAAACTATTATCTCTTTGTCAACATTTTAATTTCTTGTGACCATAGTCATTTGAAACACTTTAAAACTTTTAAACACTGCATATGCAGTAATCATTCTAATAACCTCAACCTTAACACCGGTGCAAAATTTTCTTCAAAAATCTATTCACTCAAAAGATATACAAATTAATCTATCAACTCACCTTCTTGTCATGCAACATATCCAAGACCCAATAGCATCCACCATGCTTCAATTTTCTTAAAAGTGTCTCCTTGAAGCCTAGAAGAGACACTCTCACACAAAAGGGTCCTAGAAACAAATCTCAAGAGATTCCCACATCTCCTCTATTTCTTCCTTGATCTTCTTGTGTTTTTCTTTTAGAATCTGTTTAAGCTTGTCTAAAATTTTTAGCTTACTAACCTTATCACTTATGATGTTATTCATCTTCTCAATTTTTGCAACTATCTTATCTTAACAAATCTCATGCTCAAATGTAACAAGATATTCTGCACAATCCTTCCTATCTGATTCTTTATGTACTATAACAAGTAATTCATTTTTACTTTTAAACTCAACCTGATCAAACTTTAATATTTTAGGTCTCCAAACCTTAATTTGACTCTTCTCATATCTTTTAGGGGATATATAACCTTTAACATACTTTGAAGATCTCTTTACTTTATTTTGACATAATTTAGCAATATGTCCAACCTCATGACAACAAAAGCAAACAATATTTCTCATACCTTTTTATTGAATTTGACTGAGATCTCCCTTTGACTGATTGCTTCTCCTCATACAATCTCTTTCCCTATGACCAACATGATAACAAACAAAACAACGGCCATGAAAAGAATTTGAAAACTTAAAAGCATTGGGCTGCTTGATTGGTTTCTTTGATTTGCCTTCAAAACCTGCATCCTTCTTTCCTTAGACTAATATTTCATGATCTTTTTCAACCTTGATTATAATTTTCTCATGATTATCCTTTAAAGATCCTAACTCAACCTTCAAATGATTACATTCTTCTTCTTTTGATGTTAAAATTGAATTTGCAACCTCTAACTGATTCTTAAGATCCTGAATAAATATCTTATTTTCTTTTACTTCTATAGCCAACTTAGAATCCAAGATACACACCTTTTCCTTAAGATCCTCAACCATAGATTTCAAATCTTGATTCTCCTTCTTTAGCTGCTTGGCCATCTTATGCTTTTCTTTGATCTACCTTCAAGCTGTTAAACCCTTTTTGAAGGAACCTGCTCTGATACCAATTGTTAAGCATGAAATATACTGAGAGGGGGGGGGTGAATAAGTATATTATATATCCTATAAAACTTTCCCTTTATCAAATTTCACTTAATCAAACATTCAAGATTTGCAATAAAACTCAAACAATAAACATCACACAAGATAGAGAGAGACACCAGATATAATGTAGAAACCCAATGTGGGAAAAACCATGGAGAACAATCTCAAGTATATCCATGAGAAACAACCCATAGGAGCACCATACCCCTTTGCTGAGTACCAACCCAGCTACAATTCATGAGCACCAACCCACAAGAGCACCAACCCCTTTGCCAAGCACCAACCCATCAACAATTTGTGAGCACCAACCCACAGGAGTACCAACCCCTTTATGTATACCACACACCTATCTCTCAATGTTGCTATCTCAATAAATGATAGTTCAATACAACATCTCTTTCCTCTCTCTCACCTTTGCTCTTCTAAGCTAGATATAACAAATACAAATCATATTCATCTCTCACAATTGCTCTTTTAAGCTAGATATTACAATATCAAATCAACCTCTATCTCTCATATTTACAAATGGCTTCTCAAGCCTTTATTTATAACTTTCCAAATGATCTTTGGCCTTCCCCCTTTGTGACCCTTCAATCCTCATGGAAAATGGTGCCAATCTTGGATGACCCTTCATATTCAAGCCTTTGAAAAGTCATGTGGTGACCCTTCATGACCAAAAACATCCTTCCCACTTTTGTCCTTATCTTTGGTGACTTTTCGTATTCCTCAAAGTGTCCCTTCCTGAGAAATTATACCCTTACTCTTTTGTCTTCACTTGGTGACTCTTGGTATTCCCTAAGATGACTCTTCATGGGAAAATGCATCCCATCCTTCTTTTTTCTTTACCTCGTGGCTCTTCAACTTCTCCATGGGCCCTTCTTTTATCTCATATGCAACCAAATATATATTCGTTAATATTAAATAAATATTAACTCACATTAGCCAAGTTAAACAACATTAAATGCAATGGGGCCTTTATCACCAATAATGCTAGACCTTTGACATCAAGCTTAGAAGAGCAAAGGTGAGAGAGAGGAAGGAGATGTTGTATTGATCTATCATTTGTTGAGATAGCAACATTAAGAGATAGGTGTGTGGTATACATAAAGGGGTTGGTGCTCCTATGGGTTGTTGCTCACAAATTGTTGCTAGGTTGGTGCTTGGCAAAGGGGTTGGTGCTCCTATGGGTTGGTGCTCATGAATTGTTGTTGGGTTGGTGCTCAGCAAAGGGGTCAGTGATCCTATGGGTTGGTGCTCATGAATAGTAGCTTGGTTGGTTTTCGGCAAAGGGGTGTGGTGCTCCTGTGGGTTGGTGCTCACGAATGGTAGCTGGATTGGTGCTTGCCAAAGGGGTATGGTGCTCTTGAAAGTTTGGCTTGTGAATATTGTTTGGGTTGGTGCTCATTCATATACTTGAGATTGTTCTCTGTGGTTTTTCCCACATTGAGTTTCCACGTTATATTTGGTGTCTCTCTCTATCTTGTGTGGTGTTTATTGTTTGAGTTTTATTGCATATCTTGAATGTTTGGTTAAGTGGAATTTGGTTAAGAAAAATATTTATAAGATATATGATATACTGATTCATCCCCCTCTCAATATATCCCATGATTAACAGGGGAGAGAGGGTCTCCTTGGTAGATTGCTCTCAAAGAAGAGAAGAAACCTCTAGGGACCCCATTGATCAGAACCAAAATTTTCACAGAAGAGACAGTGTTCCATTTTAGGTGAGACATTTTATCATTAAACCCAAATTTATTGATGACTTGGAATAGAAAATTCCACGAGACCCTTTCATATGCTTTAGAAATGTCTAGCTTAAGAGCCATACTAGGGATTTTGCTATTGTCCATGGAATGAATAGTCTCATGAGTGGAGATCACAACATCAAGAATTTGCCAGCCTATGACAATGCCTTTTTGGGTAGGGGAAATAATTTTGTCTAACAAAGGTTGGATTCTCATAACCAACACTTTAGTGCAGAGCTTATAAACAGTGTTACATAGACTAATAGGTCTGAAATCCATAAGGTGTGCGGGATGTGACTTTTTAGGAACAAGTACTATAAAATTATTATTAGCTTGTTTTAAAAGTTTATCTGATCTGAAGAAGTCACGTAAAGCAGTAGTAAGATTTGTTCCCACTATATCCCAAGATTCATGGAAGAATATAAGAGGGAAGCCATCAGGACCCGGGGCTTTGAATGAACCCATAGAAAATAAAATAGCAAGGACTTCCTCCTTAGATATAGGTCTTAACATATTTAGATTATCTTCCTCAGTTATCAAGTAGGGGATTTTATCAATGAATTGGTTCATAGTTCCATCATTCCCATCATGATTATTTTGTTTAGTGAGCAAATTCTGAAAGAATACCCTAGCTTGTTCCCCTATCTCATTATCTTTAGTTATAATGTTGCCATTATCCAAACATATCTTTGTTACGGAGTTAGCCTTCTTGTGCTTCATGGCTGAGAGATGAAAGAAGGCCATTTTCCTATCCCCCACTTTGAGCCATTAAACTCTAGATTTCTGTTTCTAAAAAACCTCTTCTCTGTCCATAATATTTTTCCAGTAAAAAATCAAGACATTCTCTTCTTTAGAAGTGTCTTCTAAATCATCACCTTGAGCCATCCGCTATTGAATATTTTCAAGTTTTTTGGCTATGTTTTTCTTCTGATGAAAGACCTGACCAAATCTATATCTATTCCATCCAGAAACTTCTTATTTGATATGCTTAAGTTTTTTTGACTAATCTAAACATAGGAGTGCCTTGGATAGGAATTTGCTGCCATTGGGCCACCAATTGTCTAAAGTATTTATGTTTGATCCACATAGCTTCAAAATGGAAGGGGAAAGGACCACATTGTCCCTGATCTTTCCAACTGAGAAAGATTGGGCAATGATCAGACATGGTTCTAGGAAAAGCCTGCACATGCATATTATGATAATCATTCTAGTTGTTAGAGATAAGAAATTTGTCTAACTTGACTTGAGTCATTTGGTCTCCTCTTCTTCTGTTAGACCAAGTGAAATTTTGGTTTTGAAATTCAATATCCAATAGTCCCCAATCATTTATAAATTTAGCAAAGTTGAACATGCTGTTAGAGTAATCAATAATCCCACCCTATTTTTTAGAAGGGTATAATGTAGTGTTAAAGTCTCCAGCTAACATCCATCTAGTGTTTTGGGTGTTAGTCCTGAAGCTACTCAAATCTGTCCATAAATTTTTCCTCAATGCTCTGTTATTTGGGCCATAGACATTGATCAATGACCAATTCAAGGAGGACAAAGAGAAGTTGATAATCAAAAAATGTTTATTATAAGCAATAAGAGATCCCTAAATTTTAGCACTATTCCACATAGTTACAATCCCACCTGAAGCCCCTTCAGCTGGGCTAATGCAAAAAGGAGCCTTAGGCCATATGTAGTTAGCTATTTTCTTAAAACTCTCCTCATTCATCTTGACTTATTGAAGTAATAAAATATCTAATTTATTATCTAGAATGTAGTTTTTAACCTCAAACTATTTGGAAGGACTCTTAAAGCCCCTTAGGTTCTAGGATAAAATTCTAATTTAGAGGATTTGAGGGAATGGGTCTCTAGTGTTTTCTGTTTACCACTGGCAATCTAGCGATCTCTCTTTGTCTTGTTTCTCTTAGGGTTGGTCTCCATTGTTTGGGATTAGTGCCAACATCTATAGATTTTTTACCTTTACGATTATTTTTCTTTGGGGTAACCCATTCTTTCTGTTCATTACTACTACCATTTTGTCCTATTTCACCTGTTACTGAATAATTGCCTAATTGTTTGCCTACTTCTAGAGCATGGAAAATATCTATGTTTGAATGTAAGGCTGCTTCTCCCTTAGTATATTCTATTTCTGGAGGTAGTTCTACTTGAATATCTCTTAACACTTTGCCTTCTGCATTATCCCCATCTATTGGTTGGGCACATATTTTTTCTTCCTCAGACATATTGGTCTATTGATCCAAAGAGTTAACTATATCTATTATAACCTTCTGACTATCACTATCCAAGACCTTCTTGTTATTTTCCTCTAGGACAACTTTTTCCTCATTACCAGAGATTTCCTCCTTACCAACTTTTTCCCTAACCTTTTTAGTATTATCAGGGTTTTCTGCATTACCCCCCATTCCCTAACTGCCAGAGTTTCTAGATTTGTGAGACTGATCCTCACCTTCAACTGGGGAATCATCTTTCCTTCCCATTTACTTCACCTTATATTGGGTCATTATCTATCCCTTTTTTATACATATTTGGTAGAAAGTGGTAGCATTTTCATATATGAATGGCTAAGTCCAAGTCCCATATTTAGAGTTTAACTCTATAGACGTGGGAAGGGTCTAATTAATCTCTACATTGACGCACAATCAAGCATACACACATTTGGATTGCATTCTAGTGGTATGATCTACAGTGATGTATTGGCCAATAGAGTTGCCAATAGCTGTAAAAAAAAATTCATCCCAAAATTCCAATGGGAACCTTGGCAATCTTACCCAAGTAGGAGCAGACTTCTTGAGGTCTAAGTTGGGGTCAAATCCCAATTTCCACGAGCACAAGGCAAGTGAATGTGGACCATATAGCCATGGTCCTCTAGTAAGAGTAGCTATCATATCCTCCCTATTCGTAAATAGAAATAGGAATAAGCCTCTTGCCATAGCAATGATTGATACACTACCTTTAAGTCTCTATCGAGACATTGCCCATTTGCTAACCATCTCAATATTATGACAGAAGGAGAAAAAATTACCTACCAACACAAGGTCCATGGTCACCATGATTTCCTCAACCAGATCATTTGGGATAGTCAGGGCCATACCCTCAGTGGAATCATTTTTGACAGGAAGGCTCAACATGTTTTTAGTGGAACACATCTTTTCACCTGTTAACACTTTCTTCCATCTGTTGGAGGAAATGTCCTCTATCAAATTCAAGTTTATGTCCCCAGAGGCACTGCCAATGGTAGTAGCCTCCATTGGATCCATAAGCATTCTGGTTTCACTCAAAGGGCCCTACAAGGTGGGAAAAAACTAGTTTCAAATTTTACTAAGAAACATGTTATATTACCATTATCTTGTTACTGTTGTGTGAAATCTATGATATTTAAATTTACACTTTCCTAAAGATATCTTACTTGATTGACCTTGGACTCATTGCATGAGAGTAGTTACTTCATCTGCTTGCCAATATGTCAAATTACCTTTCAATAGTGATATATACAAGATTTAAGGGTACACAAATCCTTAGAATTTTGAATAATTCCAAGCATGAGGTGTCTCTAAAATACCCACCCTTGAACCCTTACCTATCATTCCATTTCAAGAGTCTAGCTATCCTCTCAACTCTACTCAAGCTTATAATGGTCATCCATAATTAATTAGAAATATTCCACCTAACCTCTTAGACTCTAATGATGATGAACCGAATGATATAAACCTAAAGATCAAAACTTATAATCTCTCCTCTAACATCATTTCCCAACTTCCTCATTTTATTCAACCTCTCTCATGTCAATAACCTTTTGTCAAAATAATAGTTACTTTAAACAAAACTAAACATTCCATTCACCATACTTATTTGATTGATAAAATAGTTCATGCATGCACTATAGAATTACATACACCTAATTATGATGATGATTATTATTTAGATGAACCATTTTTAGATGTATTCACTTAAGCTAAAAATGCTAAAGTTTTTAGATATAATTCTTCTTTATTTCATTTTTTCAATTCTTCTTCTATCGTTCCTCCTCTTAGATTACTCAATGTTAGTTTTTCCTCTACTATTCATAGGTTAGAGATGGAACACACACATGTTATGCCTCTAGTTAGAATAAAACCTCTTAGGAGTATGTTTATGGATCATACTATGACATGACCCTATGATTTTGCCAGATATCATGATTCTTCCAGTAATATTCTTCCATATATGTTAGCCACTCTATTTAGACCCACTACACAACCAACCTTACTTACAGATGAGCCTAGTCTAGTTTTCACTCCATTTTTTCCCTTACCTAGTGATGGTATTCTACCATTATCTAAGCTTTATCCCTTACCTACACAATGGATAGATGAGCCTTATTATGATATTCATAAAGTTACTAGTCATTAGACCAATGACTATCATTTGCATTAGTATAAGTAGGCTTCTTCTTATACCAATTTAGTTAGTAGACATCTACAGTCTAACAATAGACATATTTATTACTTCCATGGTTTAAATAACCATTCCTCTACTCATTACCAAAATCATAGATAATACATTAGTATATTTCAATTAGTCATTGCACATCCCAAATACAAGACTATACCTCCTCCCAATCTCTTGTAGAATACATCCTTAAGTATGGGAAAGTCTATTGTGTTTGGCATGATTGTACTACCCATCATACTAATATGTGTTGAGTTTTTTAGTATTACCACTGAGATTTTCCATAGCATGCACTAGTTATTCCTCCTACTACAAGTCACATGTGAATGAGGGTTCCTCCTTCTCCATTGTTTACACCTCCTCATAGATATATATATATATATACCATTCATATTGAGATACCTATTAATCACATCGAGTATCCTATATAAGAGGTATTGTATGAGTATCACTCTTCTTCTAATACACCTATATTTTTATTATAGATGATATAAAAGGAAGTATTTTCAAAACTTTTTGTGAAGATTGATGAGACTTTGAGTAATGTCATAATTCATCTGCATAGGGATGTGTCAGATATTATGGATGACATTTATGGTCAGATCTATCAGTATTTGTGAACACATCATGGTGTTCTCTCACATTATTTATTCTTCTATTACATGATTTGGATCCAATTTATGATTCATTTATATATCTTATATTTTTTACTATTTATCAAACATGAACCATTATATTATGCTTTATGTGTTTTACATGGTTTCACTCTATTTAGCTTTCTATTATGGCTTATTATTATATTTCATGACTTTAAAATTATGCTTATGGTTTTAATTCTTTCACATGGATTCCTTTATTACCTCTTTGATGATTATTTGCTATATTTCAAACTCAAATAAGGATAATTATTATTGTGACTTAGTTATACAATCCTTATCCCATTATTATTCTATCTTTACCATATGATCAGTTAGAAACCATGAATTTTCATTGTACTAATTATATACATTGTGTATACACATAATATTTTCAAATTTTATGAAATACTGATTCTTTACATCTTATACATGTTTTGAATGTTTATCAACCCCCTCATGTTGTGCCACAATATTTGGTGAGCACTAGATTATATTTATTTTCTTGTTATTAGCATAGGTGAAATATTAAAACCTAGGACCCCCTTAGTGTTATTGTGTGATTGTATTAGACTGAAAGCTTTGGAACCCTCCTTAGCATAGTGTATTGTGATAAGTGATCTCCTAATCAGGTCTAGTAGATCCCCATATTTGTCATGATACCACTTAAAAATTGTATTCCTAATCAAAAGTGTAGGTATGCTCTCTCTTTTTTGAGCCAAGATTGATTTAAAGACATGATGCATTTATGATTGCATATATTATGGTGAACCCAATGTGAACAAACCCTTGTAGGATTTACTCACTTATTTTTCATTTATTTATCATTTTTATTATAATATATATTCCATACTAGGTCGACTGCATTGACATAGTTCTAGCTTTTATGTGCAAGTTTAACACAGATGTATAAAGATGATTCAATTCTATTTATGTAGGTTTTTCATTGGGTACAAAAAATATACTAGGTTGACTCAGTTGACCCTGTATATTTTTAGGCATCCAATTAAAACTACTAGGGTAACCCAATCAACCCTATATACTTTCAATTATCCAGTTTAGACTACTAAGTCAACCTATTTGACCCTGTATATTTCAAGCACTCAGTAACAAACTTTTGCAAAGCTAGATGGACCCAATCGACCATGTTAGTAGAATTTTTAAGCATTTCTCAAGATTCTTTGTTAGCGATATCACTTCTCTACATTTTAAGATCTACCAAGGTTCCTTTCTATCCTTTCTCTCTTTCCTTATAGTCTTTCTTTTCATAATTTGTAGTCTCTAAAACTACCCTCGTATAATCAACTAGATTCACCCTGTTGACCTAGTTTTATATTTTGTGTGCTATCTAGATAACTGGATCAACTCTATCAACCCTATTTATTTTTAGACCTTTGCTTCCATAGTACAAAGGTGATACTATCGAAACTATTTTGTATTATGTGCATAAACTGTTAACTATATAGACACTATACCATGTTTTAAAGTTAGAATTAACCCTTATATGCTAGTAATTAGCTCACACTTTAATTTTTTATTACTTTCATGCTTAGAATAGTTCACATAGTATAATTATCTAGTTTTTAATTTACCATTTAGTTTCACTATTTTTATTTTATGCACACATGACCAAATCACAAAATCTTTAACAAGCACTTTAATAATTGTTTACCCAAGGTCAACCTACTTAGGTTACATCACTAAGGGGGAATCCGACTTGGTTTTCTAGCTAAGTATAAATACATGGTTAATGGTATATTATAACTGATCACCCAACACCTTTATCTCTACATTGTGTCAAGTGAGGGGGTAGGCCCCAATACCAAGCATGTACCATTACCAATATAGATTCCTTTCAGCCCAAATTTCCCAAAACCATCCTTGTATTGCTTTCTAGTTCTTTGATTAAAGCCAACTTCCTATCACATTTAAAACTATATTCTAATAATCTAACAAAATTTAGGTTGACTATTTAGTTAGATTTTAATTTTCAAAGTTGATTTCTTCCTCTTTATTCAATTGTATTTTGTATTAAAAAAACTTGCATTAACCAGTATTGGTGCAATGATTTATGGTGTGTGCCTTAATTAGATCACCCTCATTGATCCAATTGATTGTGTATTTCCCTTCAGTTCCTAATTTTCTTAATACTTGAAAAATTATTCTTGTCTTAGTGCACAGTCATTTTAGTCAACACAATCTATTTTAGACTTTCTAAATTTCCCTATCTACTATGTTAGATTGACCCAGTTGACCCTATACACTTTTTTAGTCTCTATTTGCTATACTGGATCAACCTAATCAACCCTATACTATTTACAGATCTTGTTCCTTATGCTAGGTTGACCTAATTAACCCTGTACTATTTTATACCTTCCTTATTTTTTGATCCAATTCACTCTCTTTCCTTCTTAGAATTTTGTTAATTTCTCTCAAGCATCATGTCCCCTATCATAATCTTATTAGATAACTTGAATCCATTTAGACACTATATGGGGTTCTTTTTTATTCTTATCTTTTCCCATATTTTCTTCCTCTTTTTAGCTTGTGGGTCATCTTGCGATGCCCATCCACACATTAATCTATCATTTGGGGAATCTTGTGATGCCCACCCACATATCATTTCAAAATCTAGGAAATTTTACAATGCCCATCATTACATCCAATATTACCCTTTGGGGCATCTTGTGATGCCCACTCTTATTCTACTTGGTATGCTACCAAACTAATTTAAGTCTAATAAACATTCTGAGACACCTAGGCTTATCTCTCACATGCTCATCCTTGATATAGATGTTAATGTAGGATCCTTTCCTTATTTTCATGATTTATCTCTACATCTATCTAACACTTTTTGTAGGTTACTTACATAGATATCTCCTTCTGTAGCAGTTCTCTCTTTTCACAAACCTTTAGTCCTTCTATTTTGGTGTTTTGGTTTCCCCTTTCTCTCATGATTTGCATTGTAAAATTATGGATAGGATCTGGTCTTCCTCATGATGTACCATAGTCTTCTTCTTTTTCATACTCTTTTTACACACTTTTTGGCATCCTTTGGATTTATCTTTTATGATTTACACTGGAAGACCATGGATAAGACCTAGCCTTCCACATAAATACCATATTTCTTATCCCATTTATTTTTCACATTGTTTTTGGCACCCTCGTGGGTTTTACTTTTATGAGTTGCATTGTAATACCATGGATAGGACTTGGCCTTACTCATAAAATTACCATCATGTTATTCTTTTTTAAAAAATGCTTTTGATTCTTGTTCTCAACTTATATTTTGCTTCATTTGATAGATGGAATTTACACAACAATCTAAGTTAGCATGTTTTTCATCCACTTCCCTCATTCTTATGATAATAGTCACACTTTCCTATCATTATATCCCTTTTTGCCCTTTGTCACCTTTTTTAATCATTTGAAGTAATTCAAACTGTTACATGTGTCATTCCTCTTGATTTCCTTTTTATTCACTCCACATTGGATAAAACAAGGTTGAAGTTAAGATAACACTTTTTTTATACCTAGATTTACAAGACTCTTATACGTCATGCTCTTTGAATTTCTCTCTCTTAGCAACCAAGTCCTAAGTATTCAAATGAAAGTCATATTTAGCACCCATGTTTAGTTTTCCAAATCCATATGGAGGAGGAATATAAAAATCCATCATGAAATTTAAAAGCTAAATCATTTGAAATAAAAGGTAATAATATTCAAAAGACAACATACAAATTTGAAAAGTTAAAATCATACTAAAAGACATGATTACAAGCACATTTCCTATCTCTAATCAAAGCTTAAACTCCAAAATTGGCCTCAAAATAAAGTTGAGGTCCATTGGGGTGTAGTAGGCTAGTAGATTAGAATATGAGAATTCAAAAAACTCTATGGTGCTACCTACTTTCTCACGTAAGCACCCAATCTTCGTAGTAGATCGATGGATCTGTAAGGAGTCCTAAGGAATAGGGAACATGTTATAATAAGGTAGGTCCATTTTAATTTTCATGAATATAGATTTCATGGGATAATCTATATACTGTATTTGTTGACCTACGACTTGTGTATTTAAGATTTCTTCAGAGTCCTTAAGGTCGATAGTCCTCTTGTTTTGACAAACGTAATTTGAGTGTCTTGACTTCGATAAAGAGTTACTCTACCTTGGTTTTTTATTCATTCTCCCCTCCACCCATTTTATTTCCCACTTTGATAGGAAAATTATGATTCCAAATCTATTTTCCATCTTCTCTAATTCCCTTCTTCTTCACCTGTTAAAATCATGCTAACACTACTTTGTTTCAATTTTATCTATCCTTAGAGTGAAACATGTTTGAGTAACTTTGAATTACTTTCTTTATACCATCGAATTATATTCCTAGACTTAATTTACTTTCATTTTAACATTTATCATTGTTTTACCATCCTATTGTTATGGACACTTGAGTTCGTACACCTTTTTTCCACTATTGAGGGAGATTGGTTTGTTCCTTCTCCCAGTAATGTTTTCCCTTTTTATGCACTTCCTCTTTTCCCATTGTTGAGTGAGATAAGGATTGTTACTTCCCACTCATCAATGTTTCTTTACCATTTTGATATTGATTTCACATTGATGTTTGATTACCATCTTTTTTGAAATGTATCATTGGTTTGACTTGGTGAGTTTACCTTTCTTACTTAAGGTTCACTTATTTGATTTTTTTGGTCTTTAGTATCCTTGGATTTTTAGTTACCCAATTTACTCTTGTTTTTGACTTGGTTATTTTTTTTAACATAGCACTCGTCACCCCAACTTGCCAAATTTACAAGTACATCCCATCCGCATAGCACCAATTATCTTATCTTTCTTATGCTTGTTTTTTTTTCTCTTTAGTTTTGTATTCTTGGGTTTGTCAAAAGTAGTCTTTGTGCCATCCATAATCAAAACTAATAACACAGTAGAAAAGCATCCCATGATAAAGGTATGTCAAGGTACACATCATATTTAATTTTTAGTCATTTACTTTTAGATATTTTATGCTTTAAAATATTTATTTTTTTAGCATCAGCATTATGTGTTCTTATGTTCTTTCTCGAAGTAACACCCCTATTGCACCTTAGTGAAAAGTGATAAGCTTCGAGGGAGGTATATGTATACACATAATATTTTCAACTTTTATCAAATATTGACACTTTACATCTTGTAGGAACCCATTAAGACTCAATCTCTCTAAGTGCACACCCTAAGGGGTGCACAAGAAAAGGGGTGGGTAGGCCTTTGGTGTTTTTGAGGATTTTTATCCCTTATTTCCACATTAATACCAATCCAACCAGTCCCTAAAATCATTCCCTAAGCTATTACTCCTCCCTTGCCCACTCTTCCAGTCTTTTTCCTCTTTTAATCCTTCTTTTCCTCACCTTAGTAAATTTTTGTAAGTTAGTTGTATAGGGTCAATTGGGTCGGCCCTATATAGTTTTAGGTAATTTTCACTTAGGAGCTATTTTGACCTTTGGTCAACCTAGTTCGAGACCTAGTAAATTATTATCTAGAATTTTATAGGGTCAAATGGTTCAACCCTATTGGCCAACATTTTTGGAAGGGTTTAGGTAAAGATCTACCTATAAATACAAGATCATTTCATCATTATTTTAATATTTAAGGAAGAGTTATTATTCACTTGCACTTCTTTATAATTTACTCTACCACCATTCTACTTGAGGAGTCTTAGCTTAGGGTTTCTAGTTGGAGAATCTAGTCTTGTGGATAATTATTAGATGCTTTAGCCTTTCTTAGTAATCTTTATAAACCACAATAACCTCTTATGAATCCCCATTATCCAAGGGATACATTGAGTTTTGATAGGTTCACATTCAGGTAAGTATTCTCTAACTTTGCTCCTCTTTTTAGTAAATAAAAGTAGTATAAGTATTGGATTTGAATAATATTAATATTCATATTCCATGTATAAGGGTTTCAATCATACTTAGCTTAATTGAAATTCTCTTATACATGTTTTGATTTTTTATTGACCCCTCATGTTGTGCCAAAAGCTTTGGTGAGCACTAGATTAGATTTATTTTCTTTTTATTAGCATAGCTGAAATATTAAAACCTTGGACCCCCTTAGGGTTATTGCATGGTTATGTTAGATTAAAGATTTTAAACCCTTCTTAACATAGATTATTATGATAAGTGATCCCCTAATCAGGTCTAATATATCCCCATATTAGTCATGCTCTCACTTAAAAAATGTATTCCTAATCAGAAGTATAGGTATGCTCTATCTTCTCCAAGCTAGGATTGATTTATAGATATGATGAAATTTTGATTAAACACACATTGATATATTTGATCTCAATTTTTACCTTACCTTTTTTCACATACAAAGCATACACACTATTGAAACTTGAGATTATATACTAGTTCATAGGTAAGCCTAAGTTGTTTAGTCAATCATATCTCTAGTTACTTAATCTCCTATAACCAAAGTCTAAAGTTCATTTATATGTATCAATTTTATCACTCATGTTGGTTATTCCAAATACTTATGGAGGAAAAATCATAAAAACCATAAAAAAATTAAAATCCAAATCATTTAAACAAAAGGAAATGATCTAAAATACAAACATAAAATATAAAAGTCTAATCACACCAAAGGACACGATTTCCAATTTTTATCGCATCTCCTATTTTTAATCAAATCTCAAAGTCCACAGTTAGTCTCATGATAGATCTAAATTTATTGGGGTACATTAGGCTATTATATTGGGATAGGAGCATAAAAAATTTAAAGTGATACCTATTTTCTTACATAAGTACCCAATATTCATAGTAAACTGATAACTCTATAAGAGGTCTTGATGAATGGGGAACATGTTGTAGGAAGATAGATCCATTTTACTTTCCTTGCTTATATATCCTTCATGAGTTGATCTTAGTATTCCACCTATTTTCATTTAAAATATTGTGCTTATTTTGAGTAGACATCCTTTATATTTTTATGGTCACTAGACCCTTTTGGTCTTTCCTTCTTACCTTGTATGCCTCATGTTTACTAATTTTTATTATAAATGCATATGTCATGATTTTTACATTCCTTATTTCATTATAACAATCCTAATATTTCCCCCTTGATGAAAATTATTTTATTAATTGATCATACCCCTAGGGTTTTCCATTTTTGAGTTTTAAAGTAAAATCTTGGATAGGACCAAGCATTCCTCACAAAATATTTTCCTTATTTTCTCCTTATTACCATTCACCTCATTGATGTCCACATTGTGAGTTTTAGTATAAGACCTTGGATAGGATTAAGTATTCCTCATGAATTAACATATTAAATCCCCTTAATTTATTCCAACATTTGTATCCACCTCATTGGTTATCCCTTTATGAGTTTTAGTCTAAGACCTTAGATATGACCAAACATTCCTCATAAAATATTCCAATAAAACTTCATACTATGACTAAGTCACAATAATATTACATGATTAAAATTTGAGATAATTTGTGTTACATTATGTTTAACACATCATTTTCATACCTCCCATATTTATTTAGTATGTTTTTTTCTTATTTCATAAATAATTCACTTTATCTTCTTATTTACCGATTACATGTGTGAGATGATAAATTTTAGCAATGGAATTATGATATGCAAATTATATAAAACCTACTCAAATTTAATATATAATTCATGAATTTATATCCATTAGATTATAATATAAATAAATGAAACAATCATACCATCATTATAAATCTAAAGCTAAACTCTCCAAACAAGATTCAAAAAGGGCTAAAGATTATAAATGTTGGATTGTTATAATAGACTCAGATTTCATGATTACTTGATATAGGATTGATAAATTTAATCATGGATAGTGGAGTATTAGAAGATTATGGACTCAAGTAGATTATTGTATGGATTTTGGTTTAATAGATTTCATGCACATTCAACTCATTAGTTTGGAATGGAGGGAAGCATGGTTTAAATAGGCAAAGGAGGGAGATTTTCCAATGAATTAAAAATTCATTGGAAGTCTCTAGAGAAGAATAATCTAGAGAGGAAGGAGGGAATTATAAGGAATTTAAAATTCCTTATAATTCTCTAGAGAGAGAAGTATCTAGATAATGAGAAGGGTGGTGAAGAGTTATGGATTTCATTAGGGAATATAATGAGGTTTAGGGGAGGATTAGACTAGGTTAATAAAGTGATGATGTCATGGCTAGTGGGTAGGCTTGTAGAGAAGCCTAGGAATAGGTTTGATTTTGTGAATATAAAATTCAGAAGTGGGCATAAGAGGGATTTAGGTGATAAATGGGATGTTAATAATAAATAACATGGGAATTAATATTGGATAGGAAATATGAAGGTTAGTATAAGATAAGAAATATATCTAAAGGGGGATACATAATTGATTAGGCAAAAGAGGCAATGCTAGATGAAATAATGTTGAAAGGGATTAATTATCGAATCATTAGGCAAAATTTTTGACACAATTATGAAGTTAAAATAGGTGAGCCAATTTAGATGCATACATTTTACCCCTGTTTGAGAGGGCATTATGAGTTGATGAAGTGGAAGGAGTAATGGTATTTTAAAAATGATAGACACTCATAGATGAATGTTAGTAAATGATGTTAGTGGTCATATGATGCCCCCTCAAGGAGACATGTAGGGAGGAAGGAGGTATATGGCCTTTCAAAAGAGGAAATGAGGGGTGGGATATGCAATGATATAAGGGGTTGGGATTCTATATGGGGGACTGATGAAGAAGAAGATAAAATTGACATGAGTAGTGAGTTGAAAAGTGATGATGCTCTTGGCAAAGACATATGCATAGGGATCAAAAATGATAATGTCATAGTTATCAGCACATCCCAAGGGGGATCAATTATAAGACAAATGGACACAATATTTAGACATATCATAGGTAAGGACACATACCAGGGAGAGCTTAAAACCAAGATGATTGATAGAGAAGGCCATGAGCTATCAACATATCCCAAGAAAGGATGCATGTAAGGGAAAAAATCAAGACAAAATAGATAATGATTTAATAAGATTAATGATGAGTGTAGTTCAAATAAAAAATTGAGCAATATGATGAGGGAGATGAGAGAGAAGAATCAATATGATTGAGTTACCAAAATATGAAGGGTAATAATTTAACTACAATATATAAAATCAATGATGCATAATGTGTTTAATATTTATGATGTACCTAATAAGGGCACATGCAAGGGATGAATATATAATAATAAATTTATGATATTACTCATACCCCAATCAAAGGAGGAAATTATAAACATTAAATGATGAATTGACCAATAAGTGATAATGAATGACTAATGAAGAAAAGATAGATGTTATGATTTATCAGGCCCAATCGATAGGTATGAGTAATTGATAAAAATATTAGGGAGATGATTATGGGGATGGTGATTGATCAATAGATCAATTGATTAATGATTAATATTATAGTTCAAGGATTTGACTGATGTAAGACTTTGGGATGATGAGGGATAAGTGAATGTGATGAAAAATGGTGGGGAAAGAAGAGAAAGTGGTTGAGCCAACCTCATGCACACCATGTGACTGAGCGCTACCTACATAATCTGAAAAGACCTTTGGCCAATGTAGTTTAAATTGGAGGATTAATTACAGGATATAATAGAGGAGGATAATTAAAATGACTATTAGACATGTTATTTTTTAGATAGAGGATGTGACTCAGTTGTTAAAAATGAAGATAGAAGATTAGGGGAAATGATGGGAGATGAGATGTTAGATGTTGCTGATAAATTAGTAACTTAGAGATTATAGATGATATGATAAATTACTTTTAGGAGTGATTGGATATTAGATGAGTGAATTGGGATGGTTAAATTGATGATGGGATTAATATTATTAGACATTATTCAAGTGATAGAGGATATGAGAAATGATGAGTGCAGTCCATTTTCAAGACATTATTGTTGTAATAAGGCTCACCATAATCTAAGCAATTGAATATAAAATAACACTAGGCACTATGCCCCATGATATAAATTTGACTAAGAGGATGTTGTGCCAAAGTGAATGATTATAGAAGGGGAAAATATAAAACTCTACATCAATGAGGGAACCTAAAAACATCATTGTATCTTTTGGTGTTATCATAGAATCCTCATTCATTGCTTAATAGATAAAATGATTTATTTTAAAAGAAAAATCAAAATAAGAAAAAAAGATATATACATGGAAACATTTATAGATAAGTGACTATAGAGAAAAATAAAAATAAAAACACATAGATCATACACACATAAATATATACACATCAAGAAAAAATATGTATTATCTTATTGTCTAAATATATAAGGATGGGATGAATGAGGATGATAATTGATGCCAATGAATGAGGATGAATAGACTTATCTTGATTAGGATTAGGGTGGAACAAGATTGTGGATAGGGTGTGCTTGAGTAAACTTTAATTTAAACATAGGGCTGGTCAAATTATGGATTGACCATGTATTGAACTTAGATGAGAGACTTAAGAATTGTTAGGGTAAAGTGAGACTAGGTCAATGCTAGATCAATATAGACTATATTTGGCTCATTTTGGAATAGGGAATGAAAGACAATAGTAGGATGGATGGCTATGATTTGATTATGTAAATAAGAGGTAAAGGGAATGGAGATGGATGCAAATGGGTGAATGGGCACAAGACAAGACATCATGGAATATTATTTTTGATTTTTCTATATTTGTTTATTTTTAAGGTTTTTGGAATATTTCAATTTTTAGGTCTTTTGGGATAAATATGTAAACTATATAAAAGGGGTTACAAGTAAAGGGAACATCAAGCCTAGCAACCAATATGAGGACAAATAGAATGATGAATGGGATGACAAAAGGATGAGGGTGATACTAAGAATGGGATGAGGGGAAAATAATAATGGACTAGGGATTACCAACAACCATATTGTGAGGGAACCAAATATTTAGTTTATCAAGTGTCTATTAGAGGACATGCCAAGATGATTCTATAAAACTTCTCAAGACATCTTCCATGTCATTTTTAATGTCAAGATGAGAAGGAAGGATTGACATAATATGATGAAATATATGATGGTAGATGATGGGTAGAAGTAATGGATGGAGGGATAAGATAGACAAGGATGATATGGATGAGATTTACAAGGGATGTATTTTGCCCTAAAGTGTTGAGGTACCATGCAGAAAATAAAGTATTTTACCATGATGTTAAAAACCAATTTCATCATGGTACTTGCCTAAGGTGCCAAAATACTAGTTTTCATGATTGGATGAATGTTTTTTATTTTATTTTATTTTATAATTATTTTATAAATTTTTTTAATTTTGGCATCTCAATTTATTAGATATGGGTACAAGATATAGGAATGATGACACCTTATTTATCTTTATCCAACACCTATTTTGGAGATGTGTGATTCTAGGACCATGTTGTTTATGCTAGATACATTAATGTCCTTGTGACTCTTGTTGAATCTTGAGTGAGATCCCTCCAGACATTTAGACTAGGTGTCTTCATCAACCCTATAAGAGACAATGTTGCCTACATTTGTAAGATGTGGAATGGATGGATTTAGGGTTTAAAGTTTCATAAGAATTAAATGGATGATAGGATCTTGATATGGGGGTTTGATGTGTGATTGGGAAGTGGGACTAGTAGTTGCACACACTGTGGGACATGTTTGATATTCTATATTTGATTGGTACCATATGACAAAAGACTTTAACATATTGAAGACTTTTGGACTATGTAATTATTATTTGATCCAATTATTTGATGGATTATCGACCACTTTTATACTACTTCTGACACTATTTTTACTTTTAGACTTGATTATTTCTTGACTTCCCCCTGGTGCCTAACTTTGGGCTTCATCAGAAGAGATTGATTTTTGGCTTGATAGATGATGATTATTTTAAATTTGATGGTCCCCTAGGCCTCAAAGAGGGTTTCACTAGGGGAATACACTTTTTGATGAGGTCAATGATTTGAATTTTCTTGATTTGACTTATTAGATTAAAGGTGATTTGATCATGTATGATTTTTTGAATATGGTCTTGAAACTTTATATTTTTGGCACATGTTATATTACTCAAGGAAGAGTCCAATGATGTATGTTCCTATTTGTACCCATTTAGGGAGGTGATTAAATTATCATTGATAGGAATAAAATGATCTATGATGGATGAAGGTGGGAGAGATGGTATGATGAGATTAATGAGTGATGCTGGGGTAACATGGTCCTCATAAGGGTTCCTAGGATACCCAGTTTCAATATCAAAGAAAATATACTCAAGATCAATAAAAATATCACTAAGACTATTTGTGGGACATGCATACAATGTAGGATCAGATCCACTATGACTATTTTCATTAGATAAAGATTGTAAAATATAGAATATGACTTCATCATCCTCACTAGGATTAAAAGATATGCCTTATGATTAGTTGACATATGGATTGGAGGTAACCTAAAAAAGGTAGGCATAATCATCATCTATTAAAATACATTTGAGGGATGATGTTTTTGATGAGGAGCATGATTCAAATATTGGTGTTGAACATGATACTGATATGGATAAGATTGGTGTTGAATCCAATACTCACTTTGATGTACAAGATGAAAATTTTCTAGTAGAAGATTCATTATCTACAAATGACCTCTCTAAATGGGATCTTTGATAGTATGGGTGAGAGTAAGATGATGGAGGGACAATGGATTCACCAAAGATAGGTTCATGGAAGGAGTCATGAGATAAGGGAGGATTAAGTTTATGAGAAATAGACTCATCATCAATGGAGGATTTATCAAAGATTTGTGGATCATAAAAGATGGACTTGGTGTCTTGACCTTGGCTTAGAAAGGGAATGGCTTGATCATGATCATGAATAGAATCTTAGCATTCCTCTTCTTGTTCACCCTTAGATGTAGACCCATCTAATTCATTATTGATTTTGATGTCACCACAATCAATGAGGTCTTGGACATATTTTTGAAAACTACAACATCAATTAATTATATACCCCTAGGTTTGGTGATATATATATATATATATATATATATATATGTAATATTGGTTAGATTTATACCAAGAGGGATTAGGCTTGGTAGGATAGATATGTCATATGGGTGGATAAATCATCATTTATGTGATAATAAGTTGGTGGAAGAGGGATTATAAGGATATAGGAAGATGAATATAGGGCCTCTATTTACTTCTAGGTTTGGGTGATGAATCATTATACTTTAGATCAGATGGTTGTTGATGTGATTGGGTGGGCATACTAGTAGTAGATGAGATGACCAAGATTGGATTCCCTTTGTTAATAGAGGAAGGTGTACATGACTAGATATGATTTGTAAACAAAGAGCTTAACTATGATAGGTTGGGATCAAGGTTAGGAGTAGACTAACAATAATGGGTGTAGAATGGTGATAATGTTAGGTAGATGGGGTCAAAGTCTATAAGATGAGGAGTGTTCATCTCAAGGAGGAGAGAAAGGAGTATATCCCTATTATCCATGAAGCATTACTTAATTAGGGTACTAAAAAAATATATTTTGGATGCTATGGATAAAGATGGTGAAAAATATGGATGACATGATTTTCTAGCTCTAATCAGTAGGTGTGGGGGATTGAATGGAAATATTAAGGGATTAAGATGGGTGTGTGGACAAAATTTGGACAAAGGCTTTATTTATTCTAATCTTAAGTTTGACTAGATGTTTGATGTGATGTGATGTCTGATGAAGTAAGACAAGATCAAATAGACCAAATTAGGATGTGAGTTATACTATGATGATTTTAGACTTGATTTAGATAAATGAGCTACGATAAGATTTAGGCTTGACTGGGGCTAGACTAGCCTGAGATATATATTTTGACTAATGGTTGATTTGATTTTAGACTATTTTAAGACCAAAATAATCAACTCAAATATGATGATTTGATTTTTTTGATCGATTGATAGGATTTGTGATGATGAATCAAACTTGATTAGACACAACTAATATTATAATGAGGACCCTAATAAAAAGAGTTGTTTGCCAATGTGGATGAGGACCAAAGTATGACTATAGACTTGATGGGATAAGTAGTATAGATAAGGGGATGAGTTGGGTTGGACTATAATTAGGACTAGGTTGTATAAATGAGGAATATGGTGATGGACAAGGTGATTAGGCTAGATAAAATTAAGATGTCTAGTGTGATTAAGACATGGTGAACAACAAATTTGGACTAGGACCCTAATAATGAGTTATAAAGACAAGGTGATGTGAAAATATGGTGACAAAAAAGACTAAGATATGACCAAAATTGGTTATAGATAAATTGTATTTAGTCTTAAATATGATACTAGGGATGATTAATGTTAGGGTTAAGTGAATAATATGAAGTTAGACTATGATAAGATATGATAGACAAATGACAAGAATTGATTAAGGTATGTAAGTGATGGGGGTATGGATAGTGATAGATGGTTGAGACTACACTAAGATGTGACTAATATGATAAGGGTGATGAGAGATAGGACAAGGTTCAAGATGAGATAAGATTAAAAATGTACATGCATATGCAAAGTAAATATGCACAAGAGGATATTGACGATGATGATGAAACAAGGATATACAAGATGATATATGAAATAGGCCTAGATATGTGTATATACACTTGTGTGAAAGGATGACATGGCTCATAAACAACATTGGTCTAACACAACACTCACCAAATTAATCAAACCATAAATCTATCACTAGTAAACTGATTTAAGAGTGTAACACAATAACTACACTATCTAACAGCTTCACGAGTGAGGTTGTAGGTAGGTGACCCATTATAGAATCTCCTAATCCCTCTCAACCCCATTTACATTTAAATTTTACTTAGGAGTTGATATTGACTCTATTACCAAGTCACCCATTATGGATGATTATCCTATTCTAGGCTATATAGGCTCTCTAAATCTGTCTTAGGTATACACTAGGTACATGGGGCTCAACTCTATATAGGTTAATGTATAATGATTGGGTTTAAACATCAACTCTTCCCCTCGATATAAGACCTATATTGGGTCAACTACTTGGGCTAATGACAACTATCCTTGATTTTTATACCCCAAAAAAACATAGAGTTTGGTTAAATGTGTGGTGATAATATTTTCATTACCAAACCCAAAGACTATGGCAAGTGCATGAGTGTCACTTCCACATCATGATTTATCTTAAAAATAAAATTGGGAGGGTTTATTAATGGTTTTCAATCCTTTGAGACTCACCGCTAGGACGTAGGGAGGAGAGCATACACCACTATAGCCCTTGGGTATAGACAAGTAGATAAAAAATTGATTAACTGATTAATTAAGTGTGATATATGAAAAATATATACAAAATAATTTTAAAAAATGACAAAATCTTTGACAAGTTTCCTGCAAAGTAAGTGATTAGTAGTTTCAATCTGGTAATCTCAAGGGGAAACCTATAAGAGAAGATGTTAGATAAAGATTTGTAAGATAATATGTTAGTAGTCTTAATCAAGACAAAATTTACACTAATTTTATCCTTGTAAAAATATGAATAAAAGGTTAGCCTAATAATTCATAATAAAAAACATCAAAAAAACATTGTGGGGTTTGCACTATAATTATTATTTTTTGAATGAGGGGTCATAATGCAGGGTTTTGGTGTAAGAAACCCCCAGTAGGGTCAAGGGGTATCACCCATTATGGGGTTAATGGGTGTCACACCTTATAGGGTCAAGGGTCAACTCCCCTTACATGATTTAGAGGTAGTACCCCAGGCATGCTCCCTATTGCAGTATAGGACAGGGTCAAGGGGAAACACCCTTGACACCAAATGTAATTTGGGACTTGTAAAACCCTTGAAATGACTCAAAATTCATTAAAAATGATCCTTAAAAATTCACTCAAGAAATATAATTTTTAAGGTAAAAATGAATGGAAAATCACTACTATACAAGGTAAAATAGCTTATACAGTTAGTGTTAGTTCAAAATTAATTTCAAAGAATAAAAGTCATTGATGACTAGTCAAAATCATAGATGGGACAAGTGATTTTATAAATTGTGATAGTAACCGGAGGGTTAGCCATTGAAAATCACTTATGAGATGTCAAAATTGTGATCAATAGCCAAAATCATAGATTAGGATAAGTGATTTTGTAAACAACTAGTAAATCATCATGGTTACCACATGATTTGGTACGCCAAAATTGCTTATAGAATTTTAAGCATCATAACTAGGAAACAAAATTGTAGAAACCTAGAAATGATTTAAAAAAAGCCTAAAATAGATTACCCCAGTATCATAACTACCAAGTCAAAATTGTGATTTACAAGAGGTGATTTTGACATCTATACAAAAATGAGATACTTACAATTTTTTTAGAGACCAAATGGACTTTATGAGATATTAGGTTATGATTTTATTAGACTAAGGTTTTTATAGGAGTTTATATGATTGAAATGGGATTAAATAGAGATTGTTTCAAAATTATAACTGGTAGGTTATGGTTTACATCATCAATTTCCAACCCAATCTTGTAAAATAGATGTTAGATTTAAAGGCAACTATATACAAAAACAATAAGATATATCTATAAAATAAGTTATAGATTATAAACTTTACAAATCTAGGACTAGTCAAAATTGCAATTGAATATGTCAAAATCACAAATGAAAATCACAATACTCAAAATCACAATTTAAAATAAAAAATTTTAGAATCATAGATCAGAATGAAAATCACAACTGCAATGTTCAAAATTGTAGATGACTATCAAAATCGTGACTAACAATAAGTAATTTTGCAAATCTACAAAAAAATAGTCAAGTTACCTAATGAATAATGGTTACGGTGCTGGTTTGATGCAAAATCATAATTGATATGTATTTATTTATCATGTTTAGACAAGATATATATATATATATATATATATATATATATATATATATATATATATATATATATATATATATCTTGGATAAACATGATAAATAAATAGATACAAATTTTATCAGTAATTACTATAGCATAGGATATACCATACTAATAATGATTTATTGTTGTGAAGATGTATATAAAATTTCATTATATTCCATAATATATATCTTAAGTGATCTAATTAATTTAGATATCAAAATGAGTGTACTGATATGTTTATAACAAGATATTTTTTTAGTACATAATTAAAATAAATATACACAAGATATTTAACACACTAGATTATCCTACATATTGGAGTGATATAGTATGGATATTTTTAGGATACATACGTACATATTAGTATAAGCCAGTTTATATATACATAAGATCCTTATTTAAATTACTTAATTTAAATATCAAATACCAAAGTAACAACAATGTGATCGATTATCCATTACAAGGGACTGAGTATTTACTCATTATACTTAAATTTTAATAGACCACAACATATTGATAGTGATCAAATTGCTATTGATTAAATCACTATATATATATATATATATATATATATATATATATATATATATATATATATATATATATATATATATATAGAGAGAGAGAGAGAGAGAGAGAGAGAGAGAGAGAGAGAGAGAGAGAAACAAAGGATTACAAAAATTTCATAGCAAAGATCTCAATCTTGCATACGTTTTGATGGACTCTAAACTTCATGGAAAGCTTGGGGGTTTAAATATGTATTTTATTGGAAAATAATGATTTGAGTGTGATGTAACATCATAAATATGTTTGTATGAACCTAGAATAGTTTGTTGTATTAAGTATTTATGCAGTTCACTATATAATTTATTGAAATCCAATCATACAAACCATAAATATATGTTCTCACAGTTTTGACTAATAAATAATCCTCTAATCATACTTAAATTTATATCACTAAATTTTAATAATGAGTATACTAATATATACTTATTACTGATTTACTCACAATTTATATAAAAATAGTTTCAAATCAATGGCATCATCTAATTAGTAAAGGCTTTCTATCTTAGAATGTATGATCCTCAACATGCTCTCAGAGATTCCTTCTCTTTTCATTTTCTCTTCTCCTTCTCTGTGATATGACCCCATCCATTCTTTCTTCCACACTCCACTTTCCTCCTCTTTTAATTGCACTTCCCTTTTTCCATTTATGCAGTGTTCTTTCTCCCTTTTAATGATTTTTATCTTTTTTTCTTCTACTTTTTTCCAATTCTTAATTTCCACTCTTCCTTTAAAGATATCCCTTTTTCTATTGTAAAACTTTCCCTTTTTTCTATCTTTCTTTTTGTTTTGCATGATTTTGTTTCCTAATTATATATTTTTTCCAAAATATATAATTTTCTTAAATTTTTTACTTTATTCATTTTTATTATTTTTCTCTTATTTTTGTTTTATTTCCTTTTTAAATGCTTTATCCTATTTTTATTTTTCTTAAATGACTTAATTTTACTATGACCAAATAAATCACTTAGTGTCAAGGTAAACAATTAACTCGCTAGTCTTTAATTTTGGATTAATACCATTCCAGTAATGATAGATATTTATTTTAAGTGATTATATATTAATATCAATCTATTATTTATTTGTATTAAGTAATTAATCCATATAATGATTTTTTTGAGTTATCATGATGATAACCAGCGTATGTTCTAACTTTGAGATTCATTCCAACTTTGAATCTTTCTTCAAATTACCTTTTATTTCTTATAACTCTTAATAATGGAATAAAATTGGATTAATAGTCTTATTGAGGTTGTTGAGGTCTTCTATTTAATGGTAATTATGATGGTGTATTGATAATGCATAATTTCAGCTCCTCTTTTGATGATCTTTTTGACTATGTTCACCCTCTTATCTTGTATTTAAAGTTCCATGAGCATAATTTAAGATGTGTAAAAATATAATTAAAATTTATATCATGAAACATATACCTAATATCATCTACTTTGAGGCTTATCACAATGTCCTTTATGGATCTTGAGGATGACTTAATTCAAATTTGTAGGTGTGAGCTTCATTAGTACTTGAGAAAATCTTGAGAGAGATATATATCTCATTAATTTATTTCATTCTCCATGTTATCAATATCCTAGTGGTATAAAATAATTTTTATCATCTTACATGTAAATTCAATGGATTGACATTCTCAAGACAATCTCCATGATAGCTCATCTAGGCTTCTCAACAAGATTATCATGAACCTTATGAGTTATAAATCCTTCATAAAATATCTCTAAAGGTTTTTAAAAAATTTACATCGAGGAAAAATTTCATCACATATACAAAAATTTTCAAGGTATTTGTATTAATATAACTTGAGTTCTAACACATTTAACCTTCTTGAGAACTAGTTTTCAATAGTTTTGCATGTGCAGGTCTGTAATTTTGACTTATATCTCCATTTAAGTACTATATAGACATTATCACACCATAAAATGTTTTTAAATATTTTACACACCTCCATTTTAAATATCATAGGTTTATATCCCTAAAAATCAAATTATGCACTTTTTTGTGCACTTAAGATCTCTTAGAGCAATAAACATGCCAATTTAGTAAAATTTTTATAGTTTGAGTTATACATGGTCTCAAGAGCTTATTATTTTTGTGAAAAGAATTTATGAAACCCTTATATATCTTTAAATAATTTAAATTTGACATTCATTTTTTGAAACACTCCAAAAATGCATTTTTAGGTCTATAGGCTTGTAGGTGCTCATTGTTCATGCATAATGAATCATCTAGGTCCATTTTTCAGGTATAAAACCTTTGATGATACTTTTAACTTTGTTGAAGGTTTATTTAGATCATGGATATGGAATAAGGATCATTATTAATTCTTCAGAAATCTTTAAAACACTTCAAAATTTCAAATCTGTAATATTCACGCTCTCAAGATGGGGTTTTAATGGGTTATGGAATAATCTTACTTCTTAATAATTATTCATAAATCTCTAGCCTTCTTGATGAGACTAAACACCATGAAATAGGAGTACACAAACATTTTAAAACTTATTATTAACTATTATTATCTATTAAACCTCCCCACTGAGATATCACATTGGATTTGGGGTAATTTTAAGCTTCAAAATCAATTTTGAGAGAGATTTGAGTTATCTTAGCATATTTTAAGCATTGTTTGAGTCCTTAACAACTAGATAATTTCTAAAAAACATATTTTAAAATGGAAAATCTATGAATAATTCTTTTCTCACCTAAAAAATAATAAATATCTAATATTTTGCCTTTGAAAATACATGAAAACTACCCATACATCCTTGCATATGCATTGGAGTACCAAAAGATCTTCAAAACTACCATAGATGCATGTATGACATATCCAATAACTTGATTCAAGGAATTAAAATTAATATTCACCTTAAAATATGAACCATTATTCATTAAATTATAATTTCCCTTTGATTTCTTTGACCCATGCCTTATCATACTTTAGAAGCTTGAGTTGGTCAACCAAGAAGTGGTCATGAAGACTAAAACTTAACTAAGACTCTCTATGGTGTATATACATGGGAGATATTAAATCAAAATAAACCTTATTTTTTATAAAAATATCTTAAATTTTAAAAAAGTGTGTTAAAGGATACTAATAGGGCATAATAAATGTTTAACTTTTGCAATTAGCCTCCTAGAGTAATGGAAAATATCAATATGACCTCAATGTGACTTCACTAGGCATATTGACACTAATGAATGGATGAGAACAACTTGAAAGAACTTATGAAATTAAACATACCTAATGATGTAAATAATGGTGATTAAGAAGGTTAATATTATTAGTGACCTCTATAAATTTACTTGCCTACTAAGCAAAAGATCAATTGCCTTACAAAGTCTATTGGGCATGTAGTCATAAAACTAATCAACAAATCTAATTTGAACATGATAAACACTATTGTACCTTCTTTAAGTAAAATTGAGATTGAATAATGAATCCTTAAAGTAAGAAAAATACACGTGCAAGAGCACTTAGGGGATTGAAAACTACTATAACTACCAACAAAACATGTGCATAACAACACTTAGAGGAAAGTTAAAATCTAACACTACTATGTACAAGACTTAAAATACCTCAATTTCACCTAGATAAAAGTAGAAAAATCTTAGGTCCTCTCCATATGGTTGAAAAATATGAAGAATAAACTATTTTTTAAGTGCCATTATAGTTAGATTAGCTCTTTTCCTACTTGTCAACCTCTTTGGCTTGTCTCCAAGTGAATCAGCTGAGATAAACATATCTCAAATATAGAAAAAAAATTATTATGGTTAAATTATCATCTCATGTTGCTCTTCAACACTAATAAATATTTTAAATGTGTTGGAGAATTGTCATAGTGTAGAAAAAGTGGAATTTATCTAGTTGATCATAGTTCTCATCTAGACACTTTGGGTCTAGTGGTAGAAAATATAAGTAGGAATTTTGATGATGTCACTATTACCACATGGGAAGGAGTCAAGGGGAGTGGGTCATATGGTTGTGATAAAATTAGTCCATTATTTTTATGTCCCAAATCTGAATTCATGTGATTAAGTGTGATCAAATATATGAGGGTACAAAGTTGGATTTTAAGACATATTCCATTGTTTTTCCCATAGCCAAATTTGTAGGTTGGACAAAAAGAGCAGAGTAAGGAATTTGATGATGGAATGGCTTGCACATGTGAAGGTCTCAAGAGAAATGGATCATATCAGTTTGTTTATTTTTGAGCATAAATCATTTATGATAAATTTAATTTCATGCATTGAAGCACAACAAAATTTATGGATGCTCAAAGTTGGACTTTTAGGCAGGTTTGGACATGGTTGGTTCTATGACATAAGTTCTTGAGAAGGCATGTTAATGGAATTATATCTCACACATGAAATAGTTATAGGAGTATTATGTCACATGGTTAGTTTACCCTAAGTGATGAGATCATATGGGCCAAATTTGAAATCTTGCATTGAAGCACAAAAGAAGTTATTAAGGATAAAAAATGACTACTCAAGCTTATTGACAAGGTCCCCATACTTAGTCAATTTTTCAAATGTTAAAGCTTGATTAAGATCAATGGTGCATGGTTTCTCCAAGAAGTTAGGAGGAATAAAGACGAGGAAAAGTGCATGATGTTTAAAAACTGAATAAAGTTACATGAAAAGGATCCAATGGTGAGTTGGTGTTCATACAAATTAATTGATGGTGAGTGTTGATCATTAAAATCTTGACTAATCCATAGAGATTAATGGAGTGCATTGAGTCAAAGTTTATATATTACACAAGATGAGGTAAATGTGACTATTCTTTAACATTTAAGTTTGGTGGTCTATGCATTAAAGATTAGACAAGATTGATGGTGCAAAATTTATCTTGAGTTGAGAGTCCATGAGATTTGAGCATTGTGTTAGAAGGTTAACTATGATTATTACTATTCAAATATTTGAAATTAACATAGGAAATACTAGAGCTCTATATTTAGATATATTATTTTGATAGAAGATGAATTTACTCATGTAGTAAAAACCAAAGTAGTAGAGGATTCCAAGATGCATCTGGATATATAAATTTGAAGATTTGTAAGTAAAATAAAAGATATTGAGCCTATAAGTTGACTATGTGTTCATACCTATTATGCAAGTGACTTAAGAAGGATATTCAAGCTTATATTGATGTTTTTTTGATGTCTCATGATGAATTAACTATTCGAACATGTTTTAGACTCCATGAGGATGCTATGTGTGGATTTTGGAGTTTTTAAGTTGTTTGAGCATACACATAGGTGAGATAATAAGACTGTGATCATTTGAGGATGTCTTAGGGGGAATAAGAGTGGACCCATGTATTTTAAAGTTGTCTTGTGTTCTTGTTTTTCTCAAGGGAGTGATAAAGGAGTGAATGGGTTCACATGAGACATATAAGGGCTACAAGGGCCTTATTAAAAGGTATAGTTCCCTAAGAGTGACAAATAGATGCTATGACCAACCTATGAGGATTTTATTGAGCCGTGTCTTCATGTGAAAGATGTCTTAAGAGCTAAGGCATGCCTAATAGTTGACCAAGGTAGTGATTATCAAGATTGATCTATAAATAGTGGAACCAAAGATGATGGGTTCTAGATTTAGTGTGAGAGACTTGGGAGAGTTTTTAAGAGAGGCATGTGTGTGTTTTATGGAGTGAAGGATGGGTATAGTTCCCTAAGGATGATTTAAAGATCATAATAGATTAAGGACTATTTGTATGATCTATTGGTCATAATTATATTAGGATAATAGTGCACTTATTGTTTGAGTGTGAGTGAAGGTGCAGTGTGATAAGCATAGGTCCATCATCAGGTGTTGTTAACATCAGTTTAGAGGTGGATGTGTTCATTTGTGCTATTATGGAAACTCAAAATCTAAGGTGGTTGTAGCCTCCTTACAAGGTGAAACATGATAAAAGGTTTGGTTTTTGTTACAACTCATCAAGACAGGTGTGGAAATGCCTTGTGGGATTGTAGTCTCACTAAATAAGGATTTAGTTCCTTGATCACTTGTAGATGGTCTAAATTTTATATTATTATTATAATACAATAGTATAATTACAAGTTATAGTGGGTTTTATTCCCCAAGAGGGTTCCCCTGTGTTATGTGATTGATCTTGCATTGTCTCTCTTACTTATTTCTATGAATGATATGTATGCTTTATGAATGCTTGTGGTAACTAGCTAGGTATTTTTAAAGATAAAAATTGAAGTTGGATTATTTGGGCACACTAATTCATCCCCATTTTTAGTGTTTTTACCTCTAAAAATTTTTATTAGAGGAAGGTCCTTTGGTAAAGGCTTGACAACTTGAAGGTGATCCAGGGTACAATGGCTAATTAGAATGTGCAAGGTGGTTTCTCTACTAAGTAAGCACCGATGTTAAATGGATTCAATTATGTATTTTGGAGTGCTAGGATGAAGACATACATTATGTCCTTAGGTTTTTATGTATGGAAATCATTTTTGGATGGTTATGTTGCTCTTGCTATTCCTCCATCTAGTGTTGCATACAAGAATATATTTGAGAACAACTCTAAGTCTAGCAATGCCATCACTTTTGGTCTTATAGAAATCAAATTCTTAAAAGTAATTCATTGCACATCTACCAAAGAAATATGTGATAAATTGAAGAGTATTTTTTAAGGATATTAAAAGGTTACGATTTCTAAGTTGCAGACTCATAGAAGGCAATTTGAAAGTCTTAAGATGAATGAAGAGGATATTGTGGAATCCTTTTTGCAAAGAGTTGATGAGATTGTGAATATCCTCAAAGGTATTTGACAAAATATTAAAGAGATTAATATTTTTTAAAAGGTTTTAAGGTCTCTATCCTCGATGTTTGATTTGAAATTATCTACTATAAAATAGATTCATGACCTTACTCAGCTGAAGATCGATCGATTGCATGGCACCTTATTGCCTATGAGATGAGGAAGAATGATGATATACCATCAAAGAAGGAATATACATTCAAGATAGAGATAAAGGATAAAAAGAAGTTACAAGGTAGGAAATCCAAAGAGGATGACATATCTGGCATTGATGATGATGAACTAATTACTTTGATTACTAGGAAATTTAACACTGGCTCAGGAAAGTATAAGGCTAAACTACCCTTCAAATGTTTTAACTATGGAGAGATAGGACATTTTACTTAGAAGTGCCCTCATAAGCATGATAAGAAAATATGATGAAGAGCATGATGAAGGATAAGATGAAGACAATAAGTTATACAAGAATGAATGATTGAGAAAGTATGAACATAAGAAGAGATCCTTCAAGAACAAGAAGAGTATTTACACCAAAGAAGATTGCAACTCATTAGATGAGAGTGAAGATAGTGATTCAGAATATGATCATGAAGATGATGGTTATAATAAAGATGAATCCCTATTCATGGATGAGGAAGGAAGTTTCTCATATCAGAAGGATTATACTTGGAGTGATTCAGATGATGATGAAGATGAGGTGGATTGTGAGACTATTTTGACGAATGCTCTTGAAGATCTAAAGATTGAAAATAAGACCAATAAAAAGATGAAATATAAGCTCAAGGATTATGAGGATAAATTTAGTGTAGATGAGGTGAGATTGAAATAAGATACCAAGGAGCATGAATATATGACCAAACATCTCAGTTGTCAATTGGAAATTCCATCTACAAGCCTAAAAGATAAAGAATAATAATGTTCAAGTTATGTTTCTAAAAATGATAATTAAGATCTAAGCTAAAAAAAGACATGTAGTAAGGTGAAGAAATTTTTGAGTTTTGAAAAGAATTTATGTGATCTAGACAATATTTTGAGTGATCAAAATCATGCTAGTGATAGAACTAGTCTTGGATATGAAGAAGAACAAAAGACTATAACTCAACACAAGATGAAGACTAATGTGAACTAGGACAATTATACTTTGAGGACAAATCATCAAACAAGGAATGAAGGTTCTAGTAAAGTAAAGACAAATCATATTAGATATCCAAATTTCATGAGGTATGGAAGATTCAATGGTTGCTATTATACATGTAATTAATTCGGTCATATGGATAGAGAGTGAAAGAGACCTGTTAGAAATGAATTTGCAAGGGATTATGATAGGGGTCATTAGTAAAAAGGTGTGAATACAATCAAGTGATTTAATTGTCTTGATGTGGGATGGTTTGCAAACATTTTTCCATAGAATATTAGACAAGGTGAGACCTCTTCGAAAAGGGGAGGTTGTTTTGTTTGTCATGACATAGGACACATTGCAGATTTCTATCCAAATAAAGTAAGGAAATATATGTTTCTTATAAAAGGCATGACGTGCTACAATTGTGAAAAAAGAGGTCATATTGCTAGGTTATTTACAAGAAAATACATATAAGATAGAGTATATTTAATCAAGTTCTTAGAGTTCAATAAAGAAGGCAAGTTAACACATGGAAGCCAAAGGTGAAAAGTATGAGTCATGATGAGACTGTAGATCCAAGTAATTTAATTTTTATCATGGAGAATGCTTCAATAGTTAAATAGTACCAAGAGGTCTCATTGTCTGCTCATGTTGAGAATGAATAAATAAAGATCAAGGAGAAGACTAAGGTGTTGACTGAGGCATGTCTTGAGGTATGTATGGATCCAAGTGAACATCCTATTGTTACTGAGAATGTATCATATAAATAACATCAATTGTCTGTGCCTAATGATGAGGTTCTAAGCTACAAGTAAGACTATTTAGATAGAAGGGTATGTAATTAATCTATGTTGTTTCCATGTATTATCAATTAAATCATATAAGAAAAGGAGAATGATGTAGTGGATGAGGAATTTTTTTCTCCTAATCCAATGAAAATTAAGAAGAAGAACTAAAAATATCAAATGAGCAAGGAGGGGATGGAATATGACGAGTTATTTTTATTTGAGAGCATTAAGGTATATAATGTGTCTCTATATATGCTTATTAAGAGATTAATTTTAGTGGAGAAGCATGTTTGTGTGATCAAGATGATAATGCCAATGAAACAAGGTCTTTTGTTTAGGGGGAGAAATAAGTTCATGAGCCTATTTCAAAGTTTTTTGAAGGAACTGTATTACAAAGTCAAATTAGGTGGTTTCAAGTGGATTAACAAGATTGATGAAAATATAAATAAGTGTTTGGCACTTATAAAGTTATATGATTTTTTTTGTGGTTTTCTCTATGTGTTTTTGAGGTTTGAAGGTATGTATGTGTCAATTGAGGATTTTTGAGTGCTCTCAGTTTTCTCAATTTTTGGTTTAAGTGCAAGTAGGCCTAAAATGGGTTATAGGATGTATGGGTTCATAAAGGTATGGAATATCAATTTTTTTTTCCATAATTGTGTGATGGGTTTCTCAATGTGTGAAAGAATTTTTAGAGATGTGCATTGACCATAAGGAGGTTTGTTGACCCTATTTGCTTTGAGTTTCTAGGGTTTTGGGATTTGATAGAAAAGTGTTTTGATTTTTAAATCAAGGTATGAGGATTATTAATGTGTTGAATAGGCCAAATGGGTGGTCAAATAAATCTTCATAGAGTTATAAATGTTTGTGGTTCTCTAGTTATTCAAGTTTTTGTCAATATGGAGGGCTAATTGGGTAGTAGGTTTGTGAAGGAAGTATGTTTCATAGGGTGATCCTGGTGATGAAAATTGGTGTGATTGAGGGGGAATATGAGAGTGATATATATATATATATATATATATATATATATATATATATGAAGTTTTAGGTCTTGAAGATGTGTCTACTAAAAATTGTGGGGTATACAAGGTTTAGGTAGGGCTACAAGGAGGCCATATAAGCCATTTTTGAAGATGAGTGTTTTTTGATCATTTTATCTAAAAGAGAAAGGTATTATAATTTCAAGGTATATTTTTAGGTTGGTTTAGTACATTTTTCCTATTTTTTATAGTGCAGATGCAAAGTTGGTGGTCATGGAAGTGTCTTGAGAAAGAAGGCTAGTAAGCCTGCATGGTGGTTCTTCACGGTGTGTGGAGATCTGAAGATTATCATAAGGTTAAATTTATTAGAGATATTAAGGAGAGTCCATAATATATTTTTATTGGTGAGATCCATAAGATTTATATGGTTTTTGTGTTCTCTTTCTTCATTGGTTACAGTGCTTGATTGAAGAGAGGGTTGGCATGGAGTAAGAGGATATTATCAAGGCAAGTTAAAGTAGGCTCAAGGTAAGGGGGAGTTTGTATCATATTTTTAAGATGTTACTTTCATTTTTTTTAGTCTCTTCATGTCCTCAATATCAATGTGTGTCCACTTGTTCATTGTGTCAAAGGGTGAGAAAGTTCCTATTGTGGGAGTACTTTGAAGAGAGAGAAGGTGACATATATATTGTTGTCTATGATGGTTGTTGACATCAATGAAAAAGGGTGATATTGTTAGATATTTTTCATAGTTATTCCATGGTGGTGTCATGGAGGTGTCTTTTTTAGTGGATAAAAATCCTTGGTAGTCATTGTGACATTGACAAAGTGTGCAATGTGCTTGTTCTAGTATACTTTATTTGTGGTTAGTTGATCTTTAGTATTGACATAACTTGAGAGGATAAAAGTTGATTATGGAGGTTTAAAAATGTGAAAGGGGTATTATATAATTTTATCTATTATTGGAGAGCTTATGTGCATAAGTGGAATTCATCTGGTTGATCATAGTTCTCATGTAGACACTTTGGGTCCAGTGGCAAAAAATATAAGTAGGTAGTTTGATGACATCACTATTTCAACATGGGAAAGAGTCAAGGGGAGTGGGTCATATGGTTATGATAAAATTAGTCCCTAGTTTTTATGTGATATATCTCAAGTCATGTGATGATGTTTAGTTAAAGATATGAGGGTGTAAAGTTAGCTTCTAAGATAGATTTCATTATTATCCCATAGCCAAATTTGTAGTTGACTAGAAAGAGTCGAGTAATAAAGTTGATGATGGAATAACTCACATGTGTGAAGGTTTAAATATAAAATAATCATATGGGTTTATTAATTTTTTATCATATATCATTTGTGCTAAATTTTATTTGATATACTAAAGCATGATAAAAGTTATGGATGCTCAAAGTTGGCATTTTAGGCATATTTGGACATGGTTGGCTCTATGATAGAAGTTTTTGAGAAGGAATGTTAATGGAATTATATCTTGTACATGAAATATTTAAAGGAGTAGTGTGTCACATGGTTGGTGTCTATTATGTAAGGAGATCATCTAGTCAAAATTTGAGATCCTACATCAAAGCATAAAAGAAGTTATTAGGGATCAAAAATGGCTACTTAGGCTTATTGATAGGGTCCCCATTGTCATTTTTGCAAGTGTAAAATATTGAGAAAGATCAATGGTGAAATATTTATATAAGGATTCAATAGGTAGTGAGATGAGGATGGATGCATGATGTTTAATTAATGAGAAAAGGTATAGGATAAGGATCTAATGGTGAGTCAGAGTTTGTATAGATTGATCGATGGTGAGTGTTGATCATTAAAGTCCTGATTGACATGCAAATATTGATGGAGTGTGTTAAGTCAAAGTTCCTAGATTGCATGAGATGAGGTTAACATGAGTATGATTTACTATTTAAGTTTGGTAGTTTATGCTTTAAAGATCAGACAATATCAAATGTGTTAGATTGATCCTGAGCTGAGAGTCCATGAGATTTGAGCATTGTGTTCGAAGGTTAACTGTGATTATTATTCAAATATTTGAAATTAACATAGGAAAGACCAAAGATCTATATTTAAATCATATATTTTTATAAAAGATGAATTTTATCATGCAGTAAAAATAAAAGTGGTAGATAAATCTAAGGTACATTTGGATATATATATATCTTTGAAGATATGAAAGTAAGTAAAATCAAAGATATTGAGCTTAGAAGTTGACTATGCGCTCATGATTATTCTACAAGTGACTGAAGAAGGATATTCTAAATTTTACTAATGTTATTTCAATGTCTCATGATGAATTAACTATTAGAAAATGTTGTAGGCTCCATGAGGATGATTGTGTGTGTTTTGGAGTGTTTGAGCATACGTACAGGTGAGCTAAGATGACTGTGATCATTTGAGGATGTCATAAGGGACATAAGGAGTGGACCCATGTATTTTAAAGTTGTCTTGTGTTCTTTATTTTCTTAAGGGAGTGTTAAATGAGTTAATGGGTTCATTTGAGACCTATAAAGGCTACAAGGGCCTTATTAAAAGGTTTAGTTCCTTAAGGGTGACCTATAAATTTTATGGCTGACCTATGAAGATTATATTGAGTTGTGTCTTCATGTGAAATATGTCTTAAGAGATAAGGAATGTTTAATGGTTGACCAAGGTAGTGATTATAAATATTTCTCTATAAATAGTGGAACAAAAGATGATGGGTTTTAGATTTAGTTTGAGAAACTTGGGAGAGTTTTTGAGAGAGGAATGTGTGTGTCTTATGGAGCAAAGGAGAGGTAGAGTGCCTTGAGGATGATTTGAAGAGAATAATAGATTGAGGACTACTTTTATGACTTGTTTGTCATAATTCTATTAGGAGAATAGTGCACTTGTTATTTGAGTATGAGTGAAAGTGAAGTGTGATAAGTAGAGGTCCATCATTAGGTGTTGTTGACATCAGTTCAAAGGTGGATGAGTTCATAGGTGTTATTATGGAAACTCAACATCTAAGGTGGTTTAAACCTCCTTGAAATTTGAAACTTTCTAAAATGTCTAGTTGTTATTGTAGCTCAGCTAGACAGGTATGACAACAGCTTGTGGTATTATAGTCTCACTAAATAGGGATTGTAATTCCTTCATCATTTATAGATGGTATAGATTAGATCTTTTTATTATAGGATAATAGTCAAATTTCAAGTTCTAGTGGGTTTTATTCCCTAAGAGGGTTTCCCACGTATCTCACATCTTATATGATTGATCTTACATTGTCTCTCTTACTTATTGCTATGAATGATATGTATGCTTCATGAATGCTTGCAGTAACTGGTTAAGTATTTATAAATATCAAAATTGAAGTTGGATTATTTGGGCTAATTAATTCACCCCTCCTCCCCCTCTCAATGTTTTTACCTCTAGCACAATGTAACTATATTCTATTTCATAGGAACAACTACAAATTGAGGCTTTAATGGTTCACTAGAACATTGTTTATGGCCTTCCATGATATTTTTAGAAACTTCATTTTAATTAACAACTTCTGCAAGTTGTTCAATCTCTTTAATCATCTCCAAATACTACTCATTAACTTCATCAAGATCTACTTGAGATATACTTTGATCAAAATCTTCTTAAACATGCTCTTCAATCTTGGAAACCACTTTATCAATGTCTTCACTAGGAGATATAGGCCTATAAAGATTCTCAATGTCTTGAATCAATAAAGGTACTACTACCACTTTAAAACATCATTATTTTCTTCTTATTATGTTGAAATATCATCTAGTGTTTCTTGACTACTTTGAAACCCTTGAGATTTGTCCATATCCTTATTTGACTTACTTTGGGGAATATCACGTTCCTCAAAGTCTACTATAACTTACTCTTAGACATCTTGAACATGGCCTTCAAGATTTTTTTTTACCAAGATCCTCACATTCCTCAAGAATATTCTCATTTTGCCCTTCATTGACTTTATATATATTGGAAACTTCAAGTTACTCAATGAAATCATGGTAAAGCTATTGCCATGAGTCATCAAATTTCTATTGCTCATCAATAATTGATACATCCCATTTCAATCTTTCATTTTTTTTCATTTTGTGAGGTGTAATCTTGTGAAGTAACTAATACTACCATCACTTCAACATATTCATGATAGACTTATTGAGGCTCACTTGAAACTCCAATTTGATTTTACTCATCAAGGATGGGAACATGATCTTCTTCTATGCCAAATTGAAGCTCATTTGACCAACACAACTCTTGATCATTCCCTTGTTTGCATTATTGATTGGAGAGTGTTAACCCCTCTCCATCAATATGATATTTTTCCTTTTATTTCAAGTTTGATTCTTCCATTTTATTGGTATAAATATTTGGCATTTTGTAACTATGGTACTTGGTCTAATAAGGTTGACATATGCTCATGTCTTCATCATCATCTCTTGACAAATTTTTCTCTTTACCTAGATAATTTTATTTTTCCTTTTACTAAATAATCAACCTCTCATGAATAATTTAAACTTGATGGATGGGTAGAGGGCTTAAGAAACATTGAATCTTTCTTTGGTTGGATTTTAAAACTTTCTCCCTCTCTCGAATTTGTATTGGAATATGAGGAGTGAGTGAGAAGCTTGGAAATTTTCTTGATTGAGGAGTTTGGGGGAATTGAAGAAGAATAGCTGGAGTTTTCATAAGCATAAGCTAATTCATAGGATTGTGGTTCCTAAATATTGGAATCTTGAAGCAAGTATACTCTCTTGAAGGTTCAAGGGTTTCTTATTGTTTCCAACTTGGGATTTTAGATTCAATTTGTTGTGCTCTCATGGGTAGCTATTGTATTTGTTCTCTTGTATCCTCATTATTTCTCTTTAATGATTCTACCTCATGTTAATGTATATAGGCTTGATACAAAAGCTATTATTGATGATTATTAGCTACCTCTTACCTATAATTCTCCATAAATTATCTCTCAAATTCAAGTATTATCTCTTGCATACTTTTTTAGGCTGATTGGAAAGAACATGAATTTGCCAAGGTTGATTGGAAACATGAGGAGGGGTGGAAGGGACATGTGTCATGAGAAAATGGATATCTTGATATTACAAGGATACTTAAGGTGAATCCATAAATATTATTAGATTGATATGAAGGATATGAAGATACAAAATATGCATTTTCACAAAATGGAATATTGAAATATATACCAATTGATGTTATTTAGGTAGTTGGACAACTTAAACCAACTATATATAATATTGGATTCAAAATTAATACTTGTATAAATGCTTCTAAATGATGATATACTTAATAACAACACCAAAAATTCCTCAATAGATGAATTAATTTGAATTTTTGTCCTTCTAGGCATGCAAAAACTATTGTTAAATTTGATTTTCACCCTTGAGGAAGGTCTTCAAGCTTCCTCACCAAATTGACATAATGGGATCACATTTAGATGGTTGTGGTTTAGCCATACCAAATTTTAGACTTGTAGACACTTTCTTAAGAAATTAAAAATTGATTTTACCTCCTCATATGCTTTGCTTCAGGTGAAATTGAGTTATTTTGAGTCTTATACATAGTAATACTAGATTTTCACTTTCCTTCAAGTGTTGTTATGCACATGTTTTATTGGTAGTTGTATTAGTTTTCAATCAAGTTTTCTTGCACATTTATTTTTTTTTACTTTGAGGATATATTGTTCAATTTTAATTTTTCTTAAGGAAGGTATAATAGTGTTTATCATGTTGTGATCAAATTTGGTGAAGATTTTCATGACTTCATGCCTGTTGACTATTCTGACCACAAGTCAAAATAGGTCCAACCCATATAGTTGAAAACTTGATAAAGGGGCCTTATAGGGTGTACCATGGTCCTAATGAGGTGATTTAATGTGTCATTAGCTTTGTCAAATCCATATTTAGTATTATGTCATTGTAGGGGTCATTTATGAAGTTTGTATAATTTAGCATTAATTACAAGTGTTTTAAAGTGTATTTCAACATATTGTATGTAATAATCTTGTGAGATAACTATTTTATAACTGATTTTTTTAGGTTTTTATTTCAAAGTAAGAAAATCGCTGATAAAAGAGGAAGTTTGGGTAGTTGTATGGTTGGTGCAGGAGTGTGGCACATGTGAAAGGCTTCTAAAATTACCTTTTAGGTCACATAAGATCATTTACACACTTGTAAAACTTTAAAACACCTAAAAATGACATAAAAACATTCTGATCCTTTATCACTCTCCTTTGTATGTAAGAAAGGTCAACCAGTTTTAGTTTAGTACGAATAACAAGAGATGAATTTGATCAAATGATCTTGGTGGGAGGTATTAATTTTTTTCCACTTAAAATCCATGGTAGTATTTATAAGATTAGTATACTAGGCTCTATAAACCATTGCCTAGGAGTCTGTTATCTTTTTATGCTTGCTCATTCACACACCTTATAGGTTTATTCTTTGTTTGAGCTGATCCATACAAACCAAGTAATATATGTGTTTATTAAGAGAATGATAATTATTATCACATGGTTATCAATTTATTTTTCATGTGTGAAATTGAATTGATGAGCAAAACATATCAGTTTGCTAGTTGAGATTACCATCAAAGTTACATAGTTAGTGTTTTCACCATTGTAGGGTTATTATCATATAAGGGCCTTCATAAAAAAGAGGGATATGATGTTATATAATTTTAATATGTCATGGTGACCACATTTTATTTCAAATCTTAGTCTAAGGACTATCTCATCTGAGGAATACATTCAAAATACACCACAATCAGCTTTCTTCATGACTGTCACACACAATCAGATGAAAGGGAGTTTTGACCAACCTCTTTTGAAGAGGCGGAGAAGGTTTTCAAAGTGTTGACATGGTTATAAGATTTAAATAGCAAGTTTAAACCTTTCAAAAAGTGAAAAATTAACTTGGAAAAAAAATCTAACACATACACTACCCTGTATACTACATGTGCACCTACAAGTGTTCTAGATAGAGGAACGAGTATTTCAATGTTAATAATTTGAACTAGTTTGAAGTCTCATTGAGGTCCAAAAAACATTGAAAGTGTCATGGTGATCAGAGTGGTGTCCAAAGGTGGTAGGTAGATTGAGAATCTTGTCCATATGTGAAGAAAATGACTTAAGGGACACCTTACCTTAAAGTCTTCAAAATAGGGGTTTTACCTTTCTTTTGAGCCTTCCATAGTAAAGTATCTGAGGTATAAACTAGTCTAATGGTTTTCATCATGCAACCCAAGCATAGGGGTAGTGATTTGACATGATAAGATGGTTGTTTGGTTAGGGGAAGTTAATATAGAAATGCCTTAATTTTGAGTATTCTCTCAATGAAGACTGTCAATGTATTTTATATATTCGAAGTTCAAATCACCTTATATCACCATGTGACACAATGGAAATTGAGAGCATAGCCTACAAATAAATGACTCCATTTGAATTAAGATGATATATGAATCATGGAATAATTAAAGACGTTAGGACACAAAAATTTGACACAAATAAACACCTACAAGGGTCTCTAGGATGGAAAACCACCTACAACCATACTGACTTTCTTGGAAACTAGCTATGGTGACTAGAGAAGAGTCTACCTAGTCCTATATGCACGAATAGTCTTTTTGGAAGTAGAGATGGCCTTGATGACCTTGGTGAACGTTAAAAAGATTGTGAAACACCACCTAAATGGGTCCTTTTGCTCTTAAAATGATCACTTATAGTTTAACTATGGTATGATAGTGTATTGAGAGCATGATAGTTGATTATTGGTTTAGTCACAGGGCGTGATATGAATATGTCCAATGAATACACCCTTAACCGTTGGCATGTATAGGAATATGTGTAGTCAACTTTTGGTTTATATAACCTATTTTCATATTATTTTATATTTATTTATGTGATATACTTATTAGGTTGGCCTATGGGTGGCACATGACCTTGTTAGACTATATATAGGATTTAAGGTTAATTATTCATCATCATATTTGAGTATTCATTCTTATTGAAACCATTTGGGAGGTTTCCTCCTCGAAGTGGATTATATATTATTCATATTTTTTTTATATATTTACATATAATTATGATATAATATTGTTTATCTAATTATTTATTGAATTAACATCATTCCAAGTGGTATCAGAGCATTACTTTGGGCCATAATCAGGTCAAAAACACTAGATCTTGAAATTTGAATATTTCTTGTAAATGAATGTGAATTTGTATACAATGTTTTTAATGGAATTGATAAATCATTAAAGTAAGGTTCATTAAAATTTTAGCTCATTTTGATCATTTTTTCAAAATTTATCACTATTTTAGTGTTTTTCATAAATTTGATCCATAACTCACAATTTGTATAATTTTTTAATTTGTTTTATATTTTTGGAAAGATTGAAAAAAATTAGTTTGGATTTATTCATTGATATTTATGATTTTAGACCTAAATATTTAAAAAACTTAGTGGTCAAAGTTGGGGCAATGAGGCAAAATAAGGTTCAACATCAAGCCTTTGTATGACTGGTCCTAACACTCACAGATGGGGGAAAGGGAAAGACACCCATAAAAATCATTTAGGGGATGACATGGAGTCTGAATCATTTGATATGATTTCTCAAATCTAGTCAAATCTACATGGCCTAATGTAGAAGGATGTGTAAGTCCAAACTCAAATATCAGCAATGCAAGGGGGGCTTAAAGGCATGAACAATCAATTGCACAAAATCAAAACACAATTAGCTACCATTGTATCTCATTTACCACTAAATAACCCTCCATATTTTCTTTCTAGTCTTCCTCCTCTTAATACTAACACTACCAATATGGGGGTAAAACTAATATTGCCAAAAGTAGACTTTCATAAGTTTGATGGTAAGGATCCACTCACTTAGATCACTAAAATTGAAAATATATTCAATTTACACGAAAATCATAGCTCTAAAAATATGGTTGTGGAATATCTATATCTAGAACCTAATCCATTCATTTGGTATCATTAGTTTTGTGGTCAAAAGAATAATACTGGTGCTCTTGTTACATGGTCAATATTCTCTAATGAACTGATGCCTCATTATTGGGATAATGTTTTTGAAAACTACTTTAAACAATTATCCAAACTATGACAAACAAAAATAATGAAGGATTATATTAATCAATTTCAAAATTTATCCTTTTGTGTGGAGGATATCACTGAGGCAAATCTGACTGACCTTTTTTTGGGTGGACTAAAAGATAGTATTCAATTGAAGGTTCATATGTTTAACCCCACAATTGTATCCAAAGATATACCAAGGGCACACTTTGTAGAAGAAAAAGACATGATAAATGTCATCTTTTCATTACTAGTTAGGAACGCGCCTTCCCAACTCCATCACAACCTCAGCCTAATAGATTGACACCACAACAAATTGAGGAGAAGCATGCCAAAGGGTTATGTTATGGTTGTGATAGTAAATGGATAAAAGGTCATAGGTGTGATGAAAAGAAGTTATTTTACATTGAAGGTGTGGATGAAGATGAAGAAGATGAAGAGGCATCTATTGAGGGTTTTGAAGGACTTGAGGATGAAGTTTTATATTCTCAACCTACTATCTCTTGATATGCGCTTGTAGTTATTTCTACTCCTTAGACTCTTAAGGTGGTGGGTTTCATTAAGAAATATAAGGTCACAATGTTGATTGACTTAGGTAGTGCACACAATTTCATCGATAGTAAGTTGGCTGCTCGTTTGAATTGTTTCATCTACCCAACCCTATAATTTCAAGTCATGATTATAGATGGTGGTACAATTAATTATTTTAGAAAATTCCACAATATTAAGTTAGAAATGGGGGACTATTTTATAGACTCTCCTATGTTTGCTATTGCTATGGGTGGGACTAACATTATTTTTAGGGTACAATGGCTCACCACATTATGCACTATTGAGTTCAATTTCCATGAATTGTTCATGCTTTTTTATTTTGAAGGCAAGCCAATGGAACTATGTGGATTAAGATTTAAATATCAATAAATGGTTAGTTCACATTAGATAACTAAGATGCTAAAAAAAGGTTCTAAAGGATTTATGGCATGATTATTTTCCATTGATTTTCAACAAACTAAGGAGTTTACCCATCTTGAATTACAACATATATTAGATGAAAATTCAATTATTTGTGGACCCATACCAAAAGGTCTTCTTCTTAGTCTTACTCATGATCATGCCATTAGATTCATTCTTGGAAGTATGCCACCCAACATCAGACCATATAGATATCCTTATGCCCAAAAGAGTGAAATTGAAAAAATGGTACAAGAGTTGTTGGAGGTAGGTACCATTTGCCATAGACAAAGTGATTATTCTTCTCTAGTAGTCATGGTATAAAAGAAGGATGAAACTTGGAGGATGTGTGTAGATTATAGAGAGCTCAACAAGTTCACTATCAAAGATAAGTTTCCTATTCATGTAATTATTGATTTGTCAGATGAATTACAATGTATTTTTTATTTTACCAAATTAGATCTTCACTTTGGGTATCATAAAATTTGGATTAATGAGGAGGAAATTCCTAAAATAACCTTTTGTACTCATGAAGGCCATTATTAATTTTTTCTCATGCCTTTTGGTCTCACCAATGCACCATCCACCTTCTAGAGTTCGATGAATATGGTTTTTAGGCCATTTTTGAGAAACTTTGTATTTATGTTTTTGATGAAATATTTATTTATAGAAAAAAATGAAAAGACCACTTGCATTATGTGAAATAGGTACTCTTAGTTCTTGAGAAACATCAGTTATATGTTAAACCATCCAAATGTGCTATTGGAGTTCATGAAGTGGAATATTTGGGTCATATTGTACCACATGAGGGAGTAAAAGTTAATTCTAAAAAAATCCAAGCCATCATGAAGTGGTAGATTCCCAAGACACTTAAGAAACTAAGGGGATTTTTGGGGCAAACTGGTTATTATCATAGGTTTTTCAAACACTATGGTAGTATTGTAGCACTACTCACTTCCTTGTTCAATAAAGACTCCTTCTAGTTGACTGATATAGCTATTAAGGCATTTAAATAACTGAAAATGGATCTATACACCACCTTGATATTGGATAATCAAGATTTTTCTAAAATTTTTGTCATTGAATGTGATGAATTTGGATATGGTATGGGTACAGTACTCATGTAAGAGGGTAGGCCCATTGCCTTTGAAAGTCATCAACTGAAGGGTAAAAATCAGCTCAAACCCATCTATGAGAAAGAGATTATGGCTATTCTACATGCATTCAAATAATGGAGACCTTATCTATTGGGTCATCACGTTCAGGGAAAGAATAATCATGATAACCTTAAATATTTTTTGGAACTTTAGTTATCCTATGAAAAATAATAAAAATGGGTGACAAACATGTTAGGTTTTCATTTTCAAATGGTCTACAAGAAAGGAAAAGCAAATGTGGTCGCTGATGCACTATGTAGGCAAGATGAACCAATTGAGACATTATTATGTGCCATGACCATTTGGTAGGCATATTAGCTAAAGGAAGTAAGGGAAGAATAGGAGAATGTTATTATTACCCATGCATTGATTCAAAATATATAGTAGGGTTCTGATGGGATTGAAAAGTTTACATGGAAGGGTAATGCATTATGATACAAATATAGATTATATCTACGTTAGAATTCTCTTTTTAAATAGAAAATCCTTCAAGAAATTCATGCATCTCCACTTGGTGGTCACATAGGGTTTTTGAAAACCTATCATAGAGTCAAGAGGTTTTTTTTTGAAAGAACTCAAGGGGGATGTACAGAAATATGTGGCCAAATGTATGGTGTATCAGCAAAATAAAGGTGAAACCATTAAAACCCCAGGTCTTTTATCCATCCCTAGTCAATGATGGGAAGAGGTATCTATGGATTTCATTATAGGTTTACCATGATCTGAAGGTATAAATGTTATCATTATTTTTGTGGATAGACTCACAAATTATGTTCATTTTTTTTCTTTATCTCAACTATTAGTGGCTAGTATAGTAGCTTTTACCTTCATCAATATAATTCAAAAATTTCATGGTACTCCTAAGATTATTATTAGTGATCAAGATCCCACATTCATTAGTAATTTTTGGATAAAATTATTTTCATGTTTGGGAACACAATTGGATCATATCTCATCCTATCATCCTAAATTTGATGGACAAAATGAGGTAGTCAACAAGTGTCTAGAAGGATACCTTTATTTTTTTGTGTTAGATAAACAAGATAAATGGGTTCAATGGATGCCCTTGGCTAAATGGTGGTATAATACTTCAGTTCATATTTATTCCAAAATGTCTCCTTTTAAGGCTTTGTATGAATACCATCATCCATCCCTTACTTCAACCTTGATGACCTTCAACATCAATAGGAAGTCCTTGCTAGTTTGTGTGAAAATTTAGCTTTGGCTCAGAATCGCATGAAGTAGGTAGATCAACCCAAGAGTGAGAGGCATTTTGAAATTGGTGATTGGGTATTTTTTCACTTGTATCCATATAAGCACATGTCTTTTAAGAAACATAAAAAGGATAATAAGATATCTCCCAAGTATTGTTGGCCTTATTATATCTTATAAAAAATTGGTAGTATAGCCTACAAGCTAGAATTTCCTCCATTCACTCACATTCATCCAGTATTGCATGTATCTTACCTTAATAGGGTCATTGGATATAGAGTTACAACTCAAAATAAGGTACCATAATTAGATGAGAAAGGGGGGGTTATTCTTGATCATGAAGTGGTCCTTTAAACACACACTAAGTAGCTATGGTCTAGACTATTTATTGAGTATCTAATCAAATGGAAGAATCTGCCTTCTAAAAATGCTACCTGGGAGGATGAATAATTTAAGAAACAACATCCAAGATTGATTCAATGTTGAGGATAAAATTATTTTGAATGGGAGGGACATGCTATGCCCTTAACTTCTATCTTGCATAACCCTTTTGCATATTATTTTACATTTATTTATGCATTCATATACTTAGTAGGTCAGCCTATGGGTGGAATGTGGAATTTTTAGAATATATATATGAGTTAAGGTTAGTTATTCATCATCATATTTAAGTATTTATTCTTATTTAAATCATTTGGGAGGCTTCCCCCTAAAAGTGGCTCATCTATTATTCATATTTTCGGCTATATTTCCATATCACTGTGATATATTTTTATATATCTATTTATTTAGTGAATTAATATCATTCCAAAAACCATAAGAGGAGTCCAAAAAATTAAAATAGAAGACCATAAATACTCAAAGGATATCTTAGAACATGAAACATAGGGTCTAACATGGAATACACCTATAGACATATCCTCTTTTTGAGTGAATAACACAGTCTGATTACAGACTAAGACTAGGTAGTGTAAAGAGTGCAAGATGAGAACTATAAGAGATTGATATTAGACTAAAATTATGAATAATACTCTCATAATGGTATTAAAACACCTCTATGCAATTCTTAGACCAAAGGACTAAGAGAAATCAACAAATATAACTATGTGCATAGTCCTCGTAGTCTAAAAGTCTATCTTAGGAGATTGGAGTGTTGATGGACTTTCAAGGATTTAAAAGCTATGAAAATATGTAAATAGGTTCCTAATGACCTAAATTATCCTCTTATATCATTTTTTTATAGAGACAATTGGGGGAATACCCTCTATTTTATCTTAGATAGAGGGCATTCCCTGAAATGCAAGATTGTAGGCAGGGGTAGGTAAGTGATAAGAGGATGTGATAGAAGTGTTAAAATATTTCAAAGAGTGTGTGAAAAGTTATATTTAATATGTCCAAAGGTTTGTATGGCTCTAAAAACAATATTGATATCTAATGGTGATCTAAGCCCACAAAAACATAGTTCAGGCCTACTAGGCCTAAAGCCCTAAAGGGGTCTAGTCTCATCTCTAACACCAAGTTAACCTTATAATACATTAGAGTAAATTTAGCGGGAGATATTAGATTGTTTAAATATTTTGATCTGTAAAGGAAATCATAACAAAGTCATTTTTGACTTCATAACAACTCAAGGGTATGCAAAATGTACTCCCAAGATTGAGAGACTAATTTCAACAGCTCACATTAGTAAATATCAATTTCACAGTGACCCAATATCTTGGGGAATGTTGAAGGAGGTCCTAAATAAGCTTTTAGTGAATTTTTTTCATAGGTTCAATGTCTAGTTTATATGAACAAATGGTAAGGGTCAAAACCACCTAAAACCCTTGGTTTTGACCTAATTAGAAAGAGATGGATAGTAATGCATTAAAAATGGGATGATTGATTGAGAAAGTTTCTTGGAATTGTATAATACTCTCTCAGTCTCCATTCCATCTAGTTGGTTGGTACCCTAATTATATAGATAGGGAACAAAATAGGGTTTCATGATAGATTTTATGTGTTTTTTAGGTGCACAATAAAATAAAAAGGTGAGAATAATTGGGGAGGTTTGATTGGGACTTGTATTAATTCCCTATGTCTATTTATTTCCAAAAATATGCAATAAAGGTCATCTACTAACTCATTCATCTTAGGCAGTCTCAGATAGATACTGAATATGAAGAGTGATTGCCTAGTGAAGAGATGAGAAGCCCAATTGGGATGCCTTTTAAAGTATGCATAATGGATTTGAAGGAAAGGGGAATATTGAAAAGTCTCATAACACCCCCTACATGGATTTTATTGAACAAATGAATATCATCTTGATGACATATGTCAAGAAAAACCTACAAAGCTAGTGATGGTGATTGAAGATGATGAAAACACTTGTCCATAATAATACCAATGGTTAGGAAAATATCTGATGCAAATTATATATTATTTATAATTCCTCCTTGGTAGTCTATATGTGTCATATCTTCTTAGTCTATTTTGGAGCACTCAAGAAAGGATAAATGATGAAGGTAGTTTCCAAGAAGGTAGCTGAAAGGTCCTATGCTATTTTTAGGGAGTTTGATGCTTTTGAGGGACATTTTTCCAAAGAGACCTTTCATGGTGTAATTTATACTCCATTATCATGAAACACAACTATTTATTATGCCTCGACAAGTGGGATTATGACCATTGAGCTCCAATTATCTCTCTCTCTTCTTACACATTCTATATATGTAATCCATTTTGGCTCTTATATAATGATAACACACCTAGTATGGAAAAACCCTACTAGTTTGATGTATTTTTCCTTTGAATAAGATTTAAAATTTTTATTTTAATTTCAAACATCTTGTCTAAGTGTGTGAAGTGATTAATGGTGAAGTCTAGTGATAAACATCTATCTTATCTTTCTCTTTGTCCTTTCATGTTTGGTGTAAGTAGTTCTCACTTTAACAGGTCATATGGAGTGTAGCTAGTGTGTTTTATTACCTTCAAGTGTAAAAGTTACATTAGTGTTTGAAACATGATCTCTGGTCCACTTACCTTGAGTATTTTCCATGCATATCACCTTTATGTTGAAATACTAATGTTAGAGTATTCTAAGACTTTGAGGCTAATGTTGTAGGTCATGTCTCTAAGTGAAAGAGTATGATAATCTTGTGGAAATATTTATGGTGTATCTCACCCTTAGATTAGTTTAATTTGATGTATATTCATTTATCTTTTCATCCAAGCAATTAGTTAGTGTAGGTGATAAGCACTTAAAGAAGATCTAGGGAGCTACCCTTAAACCTAAAGGCCTCCCTCTACTATAGGAAACCCATAGGCCTAGAGGTATTCCAATATTGACCAAATATTAGAGTAGGCTTCAACAACCTCATCTAGGGTGAAATATTTGGTGATAATAGTTTTGGCATGCCTAGTGGGACCATTTTCCTAAAGACATCTTTTCAAGGTGAATGTTGGTCTTGACAACATCACAGTTGCATATGGTGTTATAGTCAAAATTTGATAACTTCATTCAAGGTAAAATATAGCTATAAACCATTGTTTTATCATATATTTGTTCTCATCCTTCATGTTCCTTACTAGATCATCTTCTAGTAGAGTTTTTAATCCCATAAACCCATCTCCTTAGATTGAACTTCATCTTGGAGTTTAACATCCTCAACCTATTTTGACCTTTGAGGAACAAGAGGACTTTACAAGCCAATAAGATCAAGGGAGTTAAGAATAACTTGAGGAGATTATGTCTAGGTAACATGTCTTCCTAGCCTTTAACACTAAAAATCCTATCCATCTTGATAAGTATGATGACATACCCCCTAATGCTCCTAAGAGTGTCCCCGCCTTTAATGATGAAATCCATGTTACCCCTAATGATAATATTAGAGATATATCAAACTTATATAGTTTTCATAATGTTACTAAAGTCAAAATTATTATTAGACTCCTTGCCATGTCCCTTAGAGGGAAATAAATTGATTAGTATAGGAATTTTCCTAGTGGTTGTATCACCACTTAAGATGCTTTTGAAGAGTTGTTGACATCAAGATTTGAAGATTAAAGTGATCACACATCACTCATCCATCAGTTTAATGTGATTCAAGGATCCCCCAAGGAGATAATGCATGATTTTAATGAGAGATTCCAAAGGACGTGGCATAGGCTACCTCCTCCCATGAGACCACCTACAAGTTTTATGTTTTCTACATATCTAAGGGATATTCAAACTGACATAGCCATAATGTTACAATCCATGGGTGGTTAGACTTTACCTAGGACCTATGAACTTTCCATTATAGCTGAGAATGGCCTCATACAAGCTGGTAAATTTCATAAAAAAGTGTCCATGCTTCTGCTACCAACTACTTTTGCTACTGTTCCAAGTGTTTTCGAAATTCCAAATGCCAACACAAAGTCAAGGACTACTCCTAAGAGGATAGAAGAGACAATTGATTGGGAAGAAAAGTGTAGATGGAAATTTGAGCATAAAGGATTTTATTACATAATTAAATAAAAAACCTAAAATATCCAACTACCTAGGTAAGATCTAGATCCATTAAAATAAAAATGTAATTAGACGCATTCATAATTCAAACCAACATTATAATCCTAAAGTTAATTTCTCTAAACCAAGATTAAACGGATCAAAACAAGAGAATTGGATGGAGATTACCTTAGACTCATATTTTTGACATTATGTTGGCATGATCATGGATTGTTGATGATGGATTCAAGTATTAGATTGGAATGGAGACTTCATTAGCCTAATAGATGGATTTCATGGAGGGTTGGGTTTGTTTAAATTGAGTGTGGAGGGAAGGATCAATGATTGAGATTTAATCTTGGGCCATTAGAATCCATGCTTGAGGATTATTTAAGGAATTTAAAATTCCTTGGAAGCATCTAGATTTAGAGGATTCTAGAGAGGAAGGGTGAGAATAAAGATGATTCTACAATTGGAGAATTCTAGAATCCCCTTAGGGTATAATTAGGATTAGGTATGGGATTAGATAGGGATTAGGTGGGTTATTATGGATTAGGGGTGTAGGAGAGCCCATAAAGGCTAGTAAGTGGGCCATGGGAGTTTAAAATTCCCAAATAATAGATAAGTGGGGATTTAGATAAGATAAGAGATGATTAGAGGAGTTAATGAAGTGGGATAAGAATGTATTTAGTGAATGAATAAATATCGATGGAAGATATGAGATAAATGATTAGAAGGGGGTTGATTTTAGGATGGGATTAGATATGATAAATTAAATAAGTGGAATTAGTGTTGAATAATAATAATAATATTAGTGATGTCAAATGAAGTGAGAAGATTTAGATGTATACATTTTACCCCTCTTTGAAAGGGCATTATGAGTGGAGTGAAGTGTAAGAAGTAATGGTCTTTCAAATAAAAAAATATCATATAAGAATGTTAGTAAATGATGGTAAGGGTTATGATGCCCCCTAAAGGGGACATATGGGTAAAAAATAAGATGGATTGCCACTATAAATATGAAATGAGGGGTGGGATTCAATCGAGAGATACAGGGATGAGATGTGAGATATGAGATAGATGATGAAGAAGATGAGTTTGACTAGAGCAATGAGTTACAGATTGATGCTACCCCTAACAAAGACACATGCATAGGGAATATAGACAACTTTATCATGATTGTCAATACATCCTATGCGGAATCAATTGTAACATGATGATAAAGGCCTTAAGATTTTGATGTATCCCAAACAATGATGCATGTAAGGGAGGGTTGTATGCTAGGATAAGATGATTATTTGATAAGATTAATGATAGGTGTAACTAAAATTTGAAGTTGATTGATATGATGGAGATGCGAGAGGAGAATGATTGGATCAAGTGACTAAAAAACTAAATTTCATCAACTTAGTGAGCCATAATATGATGAGTAAAAATGATGCCCATAGAAATGACTCATGAAAGGGAGAAATAGATGATAAATTGACCAATCAGTGATTGATTATGAAAATATGGAAGTTATGACTTATCAGGCCCAATTGATAGGTGTAGATGATTATGAGGATGGTGATTCATCAATAGAGTGATTGATGAATGAATGTTATTATAACTCAAATATTGGACTAATGCAAGACTTGAGGATGATTAAAGATAAGAGAGAAGTGATGATGAGGAAAGAGGAGATAGTGGCCGAGATATCCTTCAACACTAAACATGGCCAATAACTACCTATATAGTCAAGAATGACCTCAAGCCAATGTAGTTATGATGAGGATAAATGATAATTGGTGGAGAAGAAGATGATGATGATGATGAATTTGATTAGTGGTTAGAGGATGATGTTAATGATTATAGTATGTAACTTAGATGATAAGATGAATATTATAAGGATAAACAAGTGGATGAGAGGATTAAATTAGTGATGGGAATAAGAATGATGAGATGATCAAATAAATGATGAGGGTAGAGATGATCGAGCCATCATATCTATCATAAGGCTCATCATAATCTAAGAAATTTGATAAATATAGCACTTAGTAGGATGCCTCATGATATACATATAACCAATAGGACATTATGCCAAAATGCATGGGCAAATAATGAACTTTGCATTATCTAGGGAAATACAAAGTATTATTGTAGCTTTAGTTACCTCATAACATCCTCATTCATTACTCAATATACAAAAGGACACATGATGTAAGACATAGATGAATATCAAACAAGTAGATATTTACATGATAAAAGACATACAAATAAGTTAAACAACATGCAAGTAGATAAGTAACACACACAAGTATCTACATGTAATGCCACAATGTCTTGTGTAATTATGGGATGAGTGATTAGGTGATGGACTAAACTAGGATGATCATGATTTGATTTTGGACATAGGATATACTTGGATAGACTAACAATGATGATTATGATTAGGACTTAGGTAAATATATGGTTGGAGATGAGGTTTTGGATACCAGCTAAACCCATAAATCAAGTTTAAAAGTGGTTAAAGTAGGATGATATTAATGCTGTGGTGCAAATATTAGGATGACCAAGGATCACTAAAAGATAAAACCCTAGAAGAATACAATCTTTCAAGAAGATCAGGAGAGTATTGGGTTAAATACCTTCCATACTAGCAAAATAATGATTGTATGGGTGTTAGGTATGAAGAGGAAATGATAGGGAGTGATGGGTGCTACCTAGTCAAAAGGTTAATAAAGATATGGAGGGATGGGAGACCAATCAGATTTGGTTCATCCAAAGATGATGAATGGGAAAATATAAGTTGGATATCAGATGTTGTGAAAGATGAATAGCATGGAGATGGATGTGACTAGTGAATTAGGCATAATATGACATCATGGACTATATTTGGATTTTTGAAGTTTTTATGTTTTTTGACATATTTCAATTTTTAGGGCATTTTGGAATATGTATGTACACTATAAAAAGGGGTTACTAGCAAAGGAAGAACCAAGCATAGAAACTAGGATAAGGATGGATGGAATGATGAATTATTGAAAAGAAGATGAGGGTGTTGTGGAAAAGGGGATGAGGACCAAGGAAAAATAGACTAGGGATCATCAAAGACCACATCGTGAAGGAACTAAATGTCTATGGACCTAAGTGTTCATTGGAGGATATGTCAAGATGATTCCAAAAACATTTATCATGACAAATTCCTCATCCTTATGAAGGTCAATATGGGAAGAAAGGAGGGATATGATATGATGGCCAAGGGTTGGGTGGGAACAATGGATAAAGGGATACAATATTAATGGTATTGACAAGGTATGGGTGTGATGGATATAAAATGGATGGATTTTACCCCCAAGTGTTGAGGTACAATGTACACAAAAAATTATTATACCATCATGTTAGACATTATTTTTCATCATGGTACTTGTCCAAGGTGCCAAAAAATTGATTTTTACCATTAGATGGATGATTTATTTTGACTTTTTGACTTTTAGCATCTTGATTTATTAGATAGGGGTACATAATGAAAGATGTAAACATTAGTGATATTTAGCTAACACCTATTTTGGAGATGTGTGATGTTAGGATCATGTTATTTTCACTAGATGTATTAATGTACTCATGACCTTTATTGATTCTTGATTTCAAATCAACTAGATGTTTTAACCAGGTGTCTTTGTAAGCCCCTAAGAGGGATAATTCTACCCAGCGTTTTGATATATGGTATGAACATGATTATGTCATGAGTGTGATGATGAGATATAGGATGTGAATGAGGAATATGATTAGGATGTATGATATAATGGGATGGGGAGTAGAAATGGGGTTTGACAGTTGAATACACCATTAGATATGGTGGAGGGGATTATTTATATTGGTGCCATGAGATCAAGGGATACAAGACCTTTTAACTTGTTGAATCTTTGATCCAAATATTAAGAGGATGGTTAGCCATGTGATTATTACTTTTGACATTTTTTTGATTTTCTAATTGGGTTTTACTTTGACGACCCCTTAGTGATAGATTCTAGGATTTACTAGGGGATATTGATTTTTGACTTAATAAATGATGATTATTTTGACATTCACATTCCCCTAGTGCCTAATTTTGGGCTTCACTAGGAAAAGTCATTTTTTTATTAGGCAAATGATTTGAATTTTCTCAACTTTGATGTATGGGATCAAAGATGATTTGATCATGACTTATGACTTTTGGGATATGACCTTGGACCTATGTATTTGTGGCACATTATGTTGACTGCAGAGGGGAATCCAATGATGAATGTTCATATTTATATACTTCATTGAGTGGGATATAGGGATTATGTAGGTGAGGTGGATGATTAATGTTATGTGATAGATTAAGGGGATAATGAGAAAGATAGTCCTCATAAAGGTCACTAGGATCCCTAGCCTCAATGTGAAATAAAGTGTCCTCAAGAATCTCCAAAGGGTCACTAAGAATTTCTGTAGGATATACATCTGAGGTAGAATTAGATTCTTTTTTACTATCTTTGATAGATAAATCTTTTAAGAACTCTATTATGATTTCATAATCTTGAATGGGATTAAAAGATATGCCTAGTGTCTGCTTATTATGGGTATCTTTAAAATATCAAGAATTATCATCATCTACTAGATTATTTATGAGTGATAATGTTTTTGATGAGGAATTTGATTCAAATACTGGTGCTGAACATGATCTTGATGTAAATAAAACTTATATTGGCTCCAATGCTGACTTCAATGTACATGAAGTTATGTTGCTAGTAGAAGAGTGATTATCTATAAGTGACCTCTCAATGTGTTGTTTGTGATATGATGGGTGAGGGGGAGTAGATTTGACAAAGATAGGACCATGGAAGGAATTATGAGGGAATGGAGGACTAGGTTCTAAGGAATAGACTCATCTTCAATCGGGGGAGCATGGAATATGGATGTGGTGTCTTGAATTTGGATTGGAAAGGGAAGGGATTGATCATGATCAAGAATGGAATCTTGGTATACCTCTTCTTATTCACCCTTGAAAATATACTCATTTGGTTCATCCTTAATTTTTATGTCACCACAGTTAATGAGGTCTTTGACATAGTCTTGGAAATTATAATATTAATTAATGTTATGCCCCCAAGTTCAGTGATATACATAGTATTGATTAGTTTTATACCAAGAGGGATTAAGCTTGGTGGGATCAAGATATTTTATGGGTGGATAGACCATCATGTTAGCAGAAATGAGTTATTGGAAAAGGGATTCTAAGGATATAAGAAGGAAAGTATAAGGACCCACTTCACTTGGTGACTTAGATATGGATGCATTGGATGTTAGATCAGATGTTTGTTATTGTGATTGGTTGGATGAGGTGGACAAGATAAAATTCCCTTTACTAGTGTAAAAAGGGGTAGATGATTGGCTATGACTAGTGGATGGGGGAGTTGACTATGGATAGGTATGGACTAGGGGTAAGATGAGTTGAATGGGGTCAAGGTATTCGATAAATTAGATACCCATGTCAAAGATCTATAAGAATACTATTTGTGGGTTTTCATCCTAATACTTATTAAACAAGGAGATTTATAAATTAGGAAGGCCATGACTAGGATGAAGACTAGTGGATGGTAGAATGGAATGAGATGGGGATGAGGATTGTTAGGGGACTTGCTTGAGAGGTGATTTTAGGTTTATGAGGTCAAAATCATTGGGAAGGTAGGCACCCATCTTCAATATTCATAAGATGAATTCATATTTATTATCTGAGATTTATTTATTAAGTAAGACATCCATATTTCTAAATGATGAGGTCAACCCTTATGAGCTAGGGGATTATGGATGGTGAATGATGTGAGAGGTTGATTTGGGCTAAATGGGAACAAGGTTAGAAGGTAGGTGAGTTATAAAATTACCTCATCCTTATTAGCCAAGATGTATTGGTCTATGATAACTAGGTCCAAAGCCATAGAGATGGATGATGATGGGGGTTGATGTGGAGGTAAACTAAGGATTAGATATGGTTTATTTAAAAAAGTAGGTACAAATGAACAATCTTGTATGAAAAATGATGATGATGATTATGAGATGGATGAAACGTGATTGAGATGATGTAGGACTAGGATAAGATTTTAAATTGTTATTAAAATGAAGGCTAGTGATCTATCAATAATGCCTAGTTTTCAAGCTAGCAATAAGATTGGGGATTTGATGGGTGCCTAGGTTAAAAATATTAAGATGATGTTTGGATGGGTGAGATTTATGAATAATCAAGATGACTAGATGATAGAGACTGGATTGATGATGATTGAATGCTATATTTAAAATAACAATGTGATAAAATGCTAATAAGATATCGACTAGGTATGAGATTTGACCAAATGATGAGTGATAGTGGTCTATAATGATAGGATGATATGGATGGGTAACAAGACTAGATCAATCCTTAGATTAATTTTCTCAAGATGGAATGGGATAGTTTTATATGATGAAGATGATAATGATAAGAAGATTAAATCAAGGACAAGTTTGTATGGGTGATTATGAAATTACAAGGGGTAATGTGGATGGTTTGAATATGGGTGTGACTTAAAGAGCCAACTAGGATAAGATGAGGTTAGATGAGATGGGGAATGAGGTGACTAGGTGAAGTCAAGGTTAAGACAAAGGGTTGATTATTGATAGAGTGGTCTTTGAAGAAGATGTGGATGATAAGATGTGATTATGATATGTAGGTGATGGGAGTATAACCAATTATAGGTGGATATAGTTATACTAGGGGGGATATTAATATAAGGGGATGATGGGAGATAGTATGAGATATTTAAAAGGATGTACAAAAGACAATATGTACATGAGATGAGGATAAGGATGTACAAGATGATATAATAATGAGATAAGGATATACAAGATGATATGTGAAAAAGACCTAGTTAAACATATGGGTTTGGGTGAAATGATGACTCAACTCATAAACAACATTGGTTTAACACAACACACACCCAAGAAAACAAATCACAATCTTAAAACTAGTAAAGTGATGGGTGTGTAACTTGATGACTATACTTTTTAATGGTTTCATGGGTGAGGATGTAGGCTAATGAACCATTATAATATCAATCTAACCCTGTCAACCCTATCTACACATGATAATCACTTATGAGCTGATACTAACTCTAATAATGGATCACCTATTATGGCTGAGATGTCCTATACTAGGATGATGGAGCTCTCTAGGTGTACCCATGATATATGTGAAGGTATGAAGAGGCCCAAGTTTGTGTAGGATTTTATATAACCACTTTGTGTATTGGAGCTTAAATGAACCTCAATTCATGGAACCCTTTATGGGGAATTCCACTTTAGCACCTAATAACAACTCTCCTAATATTTATACTCCACCAGATCATGGAATTTGGTCTAGTGTGTGGTGATGAAATCCATGTCACCAAACCCAAAAAAATAAATAGGGAGGGCTTATTGGTGTTTTTTAATCCTCCAATAATCATTTTAAAGATGTAAGGAGGAGAGAATAAACTTCCTTAGCCTTTGGGTGACAAACAAGCAAGCCAAAAGGATTAATTAACTAATTAAGATTAAGTGTGAGATATAAACAAGATTATAATAATGTATAAGACAAAATGATTAAAGAAATATATACAAGATATAAGACAAAATGATTAAAGTGATATATACTAAATGATTAAGATGATTTTTAAAATTCCAAAATGGGTCTTTAACAAAAAACTTACAAGAAAATGATTAGTAGTTTCAAGTGGCACTTTTAAAGAAGCAACCTGGAAGACAAGTGATTAGTAGTTTGACTGATAATCTTGAGGGGAAACATGTAAGACAAGATATTATACCAAACTATGCCATAAAAAAATGATGTTAATTAGAGAAAATATCTACAAGAAACAAAATGTTAGTTTAATAGGGCTTAATAAAAACACCCTAAAAAATCATGATTTGGCTCTATAACTTCTTTGGGTGAGTGTGCCATGATGCAGAGGTTTGGGAGCAACAACCCCTAGTAGGGGCAAGGGGTAGAGCCCCTTGTGGGGTTTGGGGTAGTGCCCCAGGTGCACTCCCTATCATGATATAGGGTGGAGTTGAGGGGTAGAGCCCTTGATGCCAAAGGCAATTTGGGCCTTATAGGAGGCTTGAAATGACTAAAAATTCATTGAAAATGACTCTGAAAATGCACTAAAAAAGAATAATTGAAAGAAAAAATAAGTATAAAATTATAACTTTAGACTATAATATCATAACTATTAGTGCATTATCATAATTCACGAAGTCATGATTTTTCCATAGGTAGTTAACCATGATAGTTATGCAAAACTATGACTTTTAGTGAAAAACCATGACTCATAGGGTGATATTACGACTTCTAGATTAGCGGTATTGCAAGAATATTCAAGACATCAAAATTTAATACTTTTGATCAAAGATATATTCAATTATATTATTACAAGTTAATTTTGATTCTTGAGATACATAAATGCCTAAGGAATAGTCACAGATGGCAGATTAGTCTTATAATGACGTATCGAGATATTTATTAAGATAAGCATTTTACATTAAAATGGATACCCCCACACAGTTTGTAGAATATAAAAAGGTATTTTTCCTTATTATAATGATTTTACACCTTGTGTTTACCAATTAAATATAGTAAACAAAAATTAAATTAAACTCAAAATCACCAAATCACAATATGACTACTTGTCAATGCAATATCATGATTACCAGGTCAATACCATGATTGAAGGATTAACAGTTTTGCCAAAGACATGAAAAAGGTTAAGATTGTTAGGTTTATCTTCTAGATGATCTTTCCTTTGATTATTCTCCTATTGACCTTTTCACACAACTAATTTACATAGATAGAATCCCTTTTTAGAAAACTTGGTTAGCAAAGATATGTGCTTTAAGACCCAAAATCATAAATATGTATTTAACAAAAATATTCCTAGATCTAAAATAGTTAAATAATATTGAAAAAGGACCTTGTATAATCATTGATATTCCTAAAAAATATAAAATGACAAAACTAAACCTATAAGTAAGGTTTCAAAAGGTAACTTTTAACAAATTTACACAAAATTACAATATCACAACTACAGTTGCAATACCATAATTCACAAGGCAATATCACAAATCCTGAAGTCATGATTTTTCAGATTGCCAAAAACCTATCACAATAAAAAAAACATTATCCATTAGGGGTTAGACAAAACTATAGATTAGCATTCAAAATCATGATTTTGATGCAAAATCACAATTTTTGAATTATAGTATTTCAAAAGGGTAATAACCTGCCAAACAAAGAAACTTTAGCAGTTAAACTTGATGGTTATCATAAAACCACAATTATTGTGGTAAATTTATGACTGTAATGTCATAACTTGTAGAGAAATACCATAGATTTCACTTGTAAATGAAAATTTCTCCAAAATACAACAGTTATCCTTGTCTAATCAGACTTACAAGTTACCAAAACACTTCTAGGATGAAAAATTTATTAAATTAGGAGGGATTATCCCATCGTGGTCACCAAAATGTACATGGTAATTTGAGTAGAAAGGATTTGATTACATAATTAAATCAAAAATTAAAAATTTCCAACTACCTACGTAAGATCTAGAGTGATTAGAATACAAATGCAATTAGATGAATGCACAATTCAAACCAACATTCTAATCCTAAAGATAATTACTCTAAACCAAGATTAAATGAATCAAAAAAAGATAATTAGATGTAAATTACCTTAGACTCAGATTTTTGACATTATGTTGGCATGATCATGGATTGTTGATGATGGATTTAAGGATTTGATTAGCATGGAGACTTCATAAACCCGATAGATGGATTTCATGAAGGGTAGGGTTTGTTTAAAAATAATTTGGAGGGAAGGATCAATGGTTGAGATTCAATATTGGGCCATTAGAATCTATGGTTGAGGATTTTTCAAGGAATTTAAAATTCATTGGAAGCCTCTAGATTTAAAATCTTCTAAAGATGAAGGGTGAGATAGAGACAATTCTATAACTTGAGAATTCTAGAATCCTCTTAGGGGATAATTAGGATTAGGTAGGGGATTATATAAGGATTAGGTGGGTGATTAGGGATTAGGGATGTAGGAAAGTCTAGGAATAGGCTAGTAGGTGGGCCATGGGAATTTAAAATTCCTAAATAATAGATAAGTGGAGATTAGGATAAGAAAAGAGATGATTAGGGGAATTAATGGAGAAGTGGGCTAAAAATATAGTTAATGAATGAAGAAATATTGATGGGGGATATGAGATAAATGATTAGAAAGGGGTGATTTTAGGATGGGATTAGACAAAATAAATTAGATAAGCATAATTAATGTCAATTAATAGTAATATTAATGACAATAATTAAAGTGAGTGGATTTAGATGCATACATTTTCCCCCTCTTTGAAAGGGCGTTACGAGTGGAGTGAAGTGGAAAAAGTAATGGTCTTTCACAGAAAAACATTTTCATAGAGGAATTTTAGTAAATGATGTTGAGGGATATGATGCCCCCTTGAGGGGACATGCAGGGAAAAAATGAGATGGACGGACACTCAAAAGAGGAAATGAGGGGTGGGATGTGATGGATAGATAAGGCGATGGGATGTGAAATGTGAGATAGATGATGAATAAGATGAGTTTGATTGGAGTAATTAGATATATATTTATTATGCCCCTAGTAAAGACACATGCATAAGGAATAGAGATGACTTTGTCATGGTTGTCGACACATCCTAAGGGGGAATCAACCATAACATGATGATGAAGGCCTCAATATTTTGACATATCCCAAGTAAAGATGCATGAAAGGGAGAACTTTAAGCTAATATAAGATGATTAGTTGATAAGATTAATTATGGGTGTAGCTCAAAGGTTAAGTTGATTGATATGATGAAGGAGATGAGAGAGGAGAATGATGGGATCAAGTGACAAACAATCTACATTTCATCAACTCAATAAGCCATAATATGATGAGTAATGATGATGCCTTTAGGAATGACTCATTAAAGTGAGTAATGGATGATAAATTGAAAAATTAGTTATTAATGGAAGAAAATATGGGATTTGTGACTTATTAGGCCCAATTGATAGGTGCAGGTGATTGAAAAAAGATATTAGGGAGATGATTGTGAGGATTGTAATTGATCAATAGACTAATTTATGAATGATTGATATTATATCTAAAAGTTTGGATTGATGAAATACTTGAAGATGATGAAAAATAAGAGAGATGTGATGATTTATGATGAGCAAAGTTGAGATAGTGGCCAATCTATACTTGGGTACTGAAAAGTGTCCAAGTTCAGCCTAAATAGTTTAGAAAGACCTCAGGCTAATCTAGTTCTAATGAGGATAAGTGATAATTGGTGGAGAAGAAGATAATTATGATGATGATTAGTGATTATAGGATGATGTTAGTGATTATAGGATGTGACTCAGATGATAAGATGAGGATTATAAGGTTAAAAGAGTGGATGAGAGAATTAAATTAGTGATGGGAATAAGGATGATGAGATGATAAGATAAATGATGAAGGTGGAGATGATCAAGCCATCATAACTATCATAAGTCTCATCATAGTATAAGTAAGCTAATAAATATAACACTTGGTTGGATGCCTCATGATATAAGTATAACCAAGAGGACATTGTGTCAAAGTGCCAAAGTGCATGGGCAAATAGAAAACTCTACATCATCAAGGGTACCAAAAAACATTATTGTATATTTAGTTACCTCATAACATTATCATTAATTTACCAATAGACAAAATGACACACAATTCATGACATGCATGAATATCAAATAAGTAGATATTTACATGCTAAAAGACATACAAATAAGTCAAACAACATGCAAGCATATAAGTAACACACATAAGTATTCACATTTAATACCACAATGTATTTTGTAATGATGGGATGAGTGATTAGGTTATGGAATAGACTAGGATGATCATTATGTGATTTTGGACTTACAATTTATTTGGATAGACTAAAGATGATAATTAGGCTTATGACTTAGGTAAAGATATGGTTGGGAATGAGATTTTGGATACTAGTTGAACCCAGAATTCAAGTTTAAAAGTGTTCAAAGGAGGATGATATTAATGATGTGGTGTAAAGATTAGGATGACCAAGGATTACTAAAAGACAAACCCTAGAAGAATATAATATAGAAAAAATATTAGGAGAGGATGGGATCTTATACCTTTCATACTAGCAAAATAGTGATTGGATGGGTGTTAGGTATGAAGAGGAAATGATAGGTAAGTTATGGGTGATAGACTAGAGTTTTGATAAGGCTATTTATGTTGATAATACCTAGTCAAAAGGATGATAAAGATATGGAGGGATGGGTGACCACTCAGATTTGGTTCCAAGACTAAATGATTTATCTAAAGATGATGAACGGTAAAATATAAGACATATATTAGATGTTGTGAAATATCAACAACATGGAGATGGATGTGACTAGGGGATTAAGCATAAGACAAGACACCATGGACTATTTTTTGATTTTTCAAGTTTTTATGATTTTTGGGGTTTCTAAAATATTTATATTTTTAGGGATTTTTAGAATATGTATGTACACTATACAAAGAGGTTACTAACAAAGGAAACACCAATCCTAGCAACCAAGATAAGGATAGATGATTGACAAGAGGATGGGGGTGTTACGGAAAAGTGGATGAGGAGCAAGGAAGAATGGACTAGGGATCACTAATGGCCACATCATGAAGTAACTAGATGTATATAGACCTAAGTGTTCATTGAAGGATATGCCAAGATAATTCCAAAAACATTTCTCATGACACCTTCCTCATCCTTATGAAGGTCAAGATAGGAAAAAAGGAAGGATATAATATGGTTGCCAAGAGTTGGGTATGAACAATGGACAGAGGGATACAATACTAATGGGATTGACAAGGGATGGGTGTGATGGATAAAATTTATGTATTTCCCCCCCAAGTGTTGAGGTAAAATGTGGATAAAAAATTATTTTACCATGACCCTGAAAACTAATTTTCATCATGGTACTTACCCAAGGTACCAGGTAACTAGTTTTACCATTGGATGAATGATTTTTTATTTTGACTTTTTTGAATTTTACCCTCTTGATTTATTAGATAGGGATACAAGATACAAGATGTAGACATTATTTTGATCTTCATCCAAAACCTATTTTAAAGATGTACGATGTTAGTATAATGTTATTACCACTAAATGTATTAATTTCCTTGTGACCTTTATTGGTTCTTGATTTGACATCCTCTTGATGTTTTAACCAAGTGTATTTTTAACCCCTAAGAGGGATAATTTTTCCCAAGGTTTTGAGATATGGTACAAATAGGATTATGTCATGAGTGTGATGATGTGATATAGGATGGATGATATGACAAGATGGGGTACAAAAATGGTGTTTGATAATTACATACACCGTTGCATATGTTGGAAGGGATTATTTAGATTGGTGCCATGAGATTAAGATATCCAAGATCTTTGCTTGGGAATAAAAAGATGTAAATTTGTTTAATCCTAGTATATCCCACCATACCATTGAGTTAGAACCTAGAGTTAAACCAATTAGGCAAAAAAAAAAGTTCTATCAACCCCAAAATTGAGTAAATCATGAGAGTAAAACTCACCAAACTTCTTGAGTCTAAGATAATCTTTCCTATAAAGCACTCAACTTGGGCTACCAACATTTTACATGTTATAAATAAGAGTGATGAAACAAGGCTTTGTGTGGACTTTAGAGATCTCAATAGAGTGTCACTCAAGGACCACTATCCCTTACCTCATATGGAACAAATTCCACAAGTTGTTTTAGTTTCCAAAAATTTCTCACTCCTAGATGGATATTCTAGTTATAATCATATTTTGGTAAATGAGGATGATCAGTTCAAGATTGATTTTACTAAAAATGGGGGACCTTTGTTTATAGGAAAATTCTTTTTGGTTTGTCAAATGCTAGTGTTACTTTTCAAAGGGCAAAGGATATGGATTTCAAGGGTCTAATCAATGAGATGTTGCTAGTATATCTAGATGACATAACTATTTTCTCAAAGGATGCAAAATATCACATGAAATATCTAAGACAAGTGTTTGAAAGGTGTAGGGAGTATGGGATATCTCTTACCCCAAAGAAGTGTTTCTTTGTTGTCTATGAAGATAAGCTTCTAGGACATATTATTTATAAATATGACCTAAATATTTATAATAAAAGGATAGAGGCTATTCTAGGCCTATAATTTCCATTGCACAAAAAAGGACTTCAAAGTTTCTTAGGCAAGATAAATTTTTTGAGAAGGTTCATGCCTATTTTTTCATCTTTGCTAAATCCTATCACAACCATGCTCAAGAAAAATCAGGCTTTTACTTAGACTAATGAAGGTAAGAGAATATTTGAAGCCATAAAACTCTTGTGAACTTTGATTTTTATAGAGACTTCATGTTGTATACATTTTCTAACCTTGACACTATCTCAACTATGCTTATGCAAAATAATGATGAAGGTGTTGAACAACCTATTACATTATTTAGTCAAGGTTTAGAAGAGTATGAAGTCAAGTATACATTTGTGAAGAAGCAATTTTATAAGAGGAATAAATAAGTTTAGACACATGGTTTTAAATAATAAGATACATATAATGGTCTCCCATCTTAGTACCAAGGATTTACTTTTGAGTACAGACCTCAATGAAAAGAGGGAAGGGTAGATTATGAAGGTAATGGAATATGATGTTCATATTAAAGTGACTAAGTTGGTAAGAGGTAACGGTATTTATGATCACTTGGATTTATATTTTCATGAGATAAAAGCTGAAGTATTGGTCAATCAAGATTATCCCAAAGCAAATGGTCCTTCATCTTCACAAAGTTGGACACAAGATTACATCAAATTTCTCAAAAATGGTGAGTGTCTTAATGACTTGAGTAGATCCAAAAGAAGATAATTCAGGCTTTAAACTATTCCTTATTATATTATAGATGGTGTAATCTTTAGAAGAGATACCAATGGTGTGTTATTGAGATGCATTGAAAATGATTAGTTTGGAGTGTTTCTTGAAAATTTTCACAAAGGAATAACAAGAGGTCATTCCTATCCAATAACCATAGCTAAAAATATCATGAGGGAAAGTTACTACTGGCCTAGTCTATTTAATTATTGATATGCTTGGCATTAATGTGCTTTATTTGTAGGCAAACAAAAATTGGCAGCTCTCCCCTTGAGACCCATCAAAATTGATCAACCTTTCATGAAATGGGGTATTGACTTGATAGAAATGATCAATCCACCATCAAGTGTTGGTCACACGTGGATTATTATAGCTATTTATTACTTCATGAGATGGGTTGAGACTATTGTATTGGAAGATGCCAATGATAATTCTATATTGGAGTTCTATCAAGGTATTGCTACAAGGTTTAGGACTCCTTTTACCATCATTTTAGTTAATGCACTTGCTTTCATTAGTGCTACGATAACTGATTGGTCAAGTAGAAATGGAATATACCTTAGTGCATCCTATAATTATTAACCTCAAGGTAATGGGTTAGAATAGTCTACTAATAAGAACCTAGTTAGGATTATTAAGAGGACTTTGGAAAGTAATCAAAGAGCTTGGCACACCAAGCTAAATATATCCCTATGGGATAATAGTATTACACCCAAGAGATCAATAGGCAATTCTGATTTTGTTCTTTTATATGGGAAGGAAGTTAGGTAGTCTATATCGCAAAAGTCACTAGCTTTAAAGTTGGCACATCATTTGGAACTACTTGAGAATACTCCAATGGAGGTGAGGTTGATATAATTAATGGAGTTGCAAGAGACTCAAGACCATGATTATAAGGATTTAGAGAATCACCAAGTGCTAATTAAAAATACCTTTGATAAGAAGTAAACTCCAAGAATCTTCCAAGAAGGTGATATAGTCCTAAAATCAGATGAAGATAAAACAAAACCATGAAGACATACTAAGTTTGATACTTTGTGGAGTGGCCTATACATCATCATCAAGTGTAAATAAAGAAACTCTTTTAAATTAGCTAATATGGATGGAAAGGATATGGAAATCCCTATCAATGGGATTCATTTGAAGCCTTTCTATTGATTATATGAAGGTTAGTCTTGTACATAGTAGGTTAGGTGTGTTGTTTGGTGTTTTGTGTGTGGTTTTCCCTAAATACTTTCAAGCATATGTGTGTTTACTTTGTTGTGTCTTATGTTGTGTGTATTTTCTCATGTTTGGTGTAATTTCAAAGGCATTTCAATGTCTAACTTGTGCATAGGTGACTCCATATCCTAGTGGATAGGTATAGGTTATTGGTCTTTGGCATAGCTGGTTTGCCACCCTTAGGAAATTACCAACAATGTTGACTATTTTAACCACAAGTAAAAATAGGTCAACCCGCTGTAGTTGAAAACTTTATATATGGGATTTATAGGTTATGCATGGTCCTAGCGAGTTCATTTGATGTGTCATTAGCTTTATCAGATCCATCTTTAGTCTTATGTCATTTTAAGGGTCATTTTGGGGTCATTTATGAAGCTTATATGGTTTAACATTAAATACAAGTGTTTTAAAGTGTATTTTAACATCATATATGTTATAATATTGTTATATAATTGTTTCATAATTGAATTTTATAGGTTTCTATGTCAAATCAAGAAATAGTTGAAAAAGGAGGAAGTTTGGGCAATTGTATAGTTGGTGTAGGAGTGTGGTGCATGTGGAAAGATTATATAGTGAAATTTTAGGTCCCATAAGCTCGTTTTCACATTTAGATATCTTTGAAACACATAAAATTTTCATAAAACTATTTTACTCCTCTATCACTCTCCTTCTCATGTAAGAAAGATTAACCAATTTTGATTTATTAAAGACAACAGGAGATGAATTTGATAAAATTATTTGGGTGGGAGGTATTACACATTTTACAATTAAAATACATGGAAGGATTTCTAGGATTGGTGTACTAGGCTCTATGAACCATTGCTTAGAAGGCTACTAGCTTTTTGCACTTACTCATTCCCATACCTTACATGTTTCTTCTTTGTTTGAGCTTGTTTATACAAACTAAGTAATATATGTGTTTCGTAGGAGAATAATTAGTCTTATCACATGGTTTTAAATTCATTTTTAATGTGTGTAAGTGATTTATGAGCAAAATATATTAGTTTTCTAGTTGATATTACCATCAAATTTACATAGTTAGTGTTTTCACAATTATAGGGTCATTTTCATGTAAGGGACTTCAAACAAAATAGGTATATGATGTTCTCCACTTTTAATATTTAATGGTTACAAAATTTTATTTTAGATATTATTATAAGGAGTATCTCATATAAATAATATAGTCAAAATCCAACACAATCAGTTTTCTTCATGATTGTCACATATAGTTAGATGAAAGGGATTTTTGACCAACCTATTTTGAAGAGATAGAGAGGGTTTATAAAGTTTTGAGATGGTTATGAGGTTTATATAACAAGTTTGAAATTTTAAAAAGGTGATAAATTGACTTAGATAAATAATCTAACCCATACAGTACCTTGTATACTACATGTGCACCTATAGGTGTTCTAGATAGATGAATGATTATTTGAATGTTCAGCATTTGAGTTAGTTTGAAGTCTCATTGAGGTTTAAAAAGCATTGAAAGTGTCATGATAAAAATAGTGGGGTCAACAGGTGGTAATAAGATTTGAGAATCATGTCCATATGTGAAGAAAGTGACTTAAGGGACACCTTACCTTAAAGTCTCTGAAACAAGGATTGTACCTTTATTTTGAGCCTTCCATAGTAAAGTATCTAAGGTCTAAAGTAGTCTAATGGTTTTCATCATGTAGCCCAAGAATGGGGGTAGTGATTTGACATGATACTATGTTTTTTTGGTCAGGGGAAGGTAGTATATAAAGGCCTCCATTTTGAGTATTCTCTCACTGAAGACTGTTAGTGTATTCTATAGTATTTTGTGTTCAAATAACCTTATATCATCATGTGACATAATGGAAATTGAGAGCATAGACTAAAAAAAAATTAATACATTTGAATGAATATGATCTATGACTCATGGATCATTTTAAGAGAATGGAACATAAAATTTTGATATAAATAGACAACTATAGGGGTCTCTAGGCTAGAATACCACCTACAACAATTCTAAGTTTCTTGGAAACTAGCTTATGGTGACTAGAAAAGAGTTTGCCTAGTCCTAGATGAAGGAATGGTATTTTTGGGAGAATATATGGCCTTGATGACCTTGGTTAAATTTAAAAATATTATGAAAAACCACCTATAGTGGTCCTTTTTCTCTCAGAATGATCACTTACAGTTTGACTGTGGTATGATAGTGCATGAGAGCATGATAGTTGACTATTGATTTAGTCATAAGGAATGATATGAATGTGTATAAACATAAGAGGAGTCCAAAAAATTGAAAAATATGACATTGAAGACTTAAAGGATATCTTGGAATACACCTATAAACATATCCTCTTTTTGAGAGAATAACATAGTCTGATTGTAGACTAAGACTAGGCAGTTTAAAAATTACAAGATGAGAATTGGTAGAGATTGATAGTGGAATAAAATTGTGAATAAAAATATAATATTGGTATTAACACACTTATATGTAATTATTATACCAAAGGATTAAGACAAATCAATAAATCTAACTCTGCATATAACTCTGTGCATAGTCCTCATAGTCCAAAAGTTTGTCTTAGGAGATTGGAGTGTTGATTACCTTTTGGGGGTTTTCAAGCTATGAAAATATGTAAATAGGGTCCCCATGACTTAAATTATCCTCTCATATCCTTTTTTTCACTAATAAAATAAGGGTTAATACCCTCTATTTTGTCTTAAACAGAGGGCACTCCTAAAAATGTGAGACTACAAGCAAGGGTAGGTAAGTGATAAGAGGATGTGATAGGAGTGTTGGAACATTTCAAGGAGGGTGTGAAAAGTTATAGTTAAGATGGAAAAATGTGTATACAAATCTGAAAACAATATTAATATCCATTGGTGGTCTAAGCCCACAAAAACATAGTTTAGTCCTAGTAGGCCTAGATTAGGCCTAAATCCCTAAAGGGGTCTAGTCTCATCTCTGACACCAAGTGAACCTTATAATTAATTGGAGGAAATTTAGGTGGAGATATGTTATATTTTATATCATTTATTATATAGAGGAAATCATAAGAAAGTCATTTTTTGAGTTAATAAAAATTTAAGGTTGTGCAAAATGTACTCCCAAGCTCAAGAGGTTAATTTCAAAAGCTCACATCAGTACATATCAGTTGCATGGTGACCAAATATCTTAGGGAATTTTGAAGGAGATCCTAAATATGATTTTATAGAATTTTTTTCATAGGTTCAATGTCTATTTTTTATGAATAAATGCTAAGGGTCAAAACCACCTAAAACCCTATAAAACCCTTGATTTTGACCCAATTGGAAAGAGATGGATAGTAATGAATTAAAAAGGGGATGATTGATTAGGAAATTATCTTATAATTTTATAATACTCTCTCAATCTCCATTCCATCCAGTTGGTTGGTACCCTACTTGTACAGACATAACACAAAATAGGGTTTCTTGATAGATTTTATGTGTTTTATAGGTACAGAGTAGAATTAAAAGGTGAGAATAATTGGGAAGGATAAATTAGGGATTATACTAATTACCTATGTCCATTTCTTGCCATAGATATTCACTGAAGCTATTCTAATAACTTGTTCATCTTAGGTAGTCTTTGATAGATAGTGAACATGAAGAGTGATTACTAAGTGAAGAGATGAGAAGTCTAGTTAGGATGCATTTTAAAGTATGCATAATGGATTTGGAGGAAATGGGACTCTATAAAAGTGTCATAGAACACACTACATGGATATTATTAAACAATTTAAGACCATCTTGATGACATATGTCAAGACAAACCTACAAGGCTAGTGATGGTGATTATAAATGATGAAAACACTTATCTAAAAGAATACTAGTAGTTAGGAAAACATCTAATTCCTATTTTATCTTTTTTATAACTCGTCATTTATAATTCAAATGTGTGATCTCTCCTTATTCTATTTTTTATCACTAAAAAAGGCTAAATGTTGAAATCAGTTTCCAAGAAGGTAGGTAAAAGGTCAAACACTAGTTTTAAGGAGTTTGATGTTTCTGAGGGACATTTATCTAAAGATAAATTTCATGGTATATTTAATACTCAATTATCCAATAATATAAATGGTTCTCATGCCTTTAAAAGTAGCATTGTGACCCTTGACCTCCACTTCTCTCTGTCTTCTCATATATTCTATAAATGCAAGCCATTTTGGCTCTTGTATGATGATACCAAAACTGGTATGGTGAATCCCTACTAGTTTTATGTTGTATTATACCTTTGAATAAGATTTAAAATTTGGTTTTAATTTCAAAACATCTTGTCTAAGTGTGTGAAGTGACATATGGTGAAATCTAGTGATAAAATTCTTTCCATGTCTTCTATTTGTCCTTTCATGTTTGGTGCAAGTAATTTTCACTTTAGTAGGTCATATGGAGTGTAGATAGTGTTTTTGATTACCTTAAAGTGTAAAAATTTCCTTAGTGTTTTCAATCTGACCTCTGGTCCACTTTCCTTGAGTATTTTCCATGTGCATGTCACCTTCATGTTGAAATACTAATGTTAGAGTATTCTAGGACTTTGAAAATAATGTTATAGCTCATTTATTTTAGTGAAATATTATGATAATATTGTGTAAATATTTATAGTGTATCACCTGATTATATTAGTTTAATTTTATTCATATTCCTATCTATTATCATCTAAGCAATTAGTTAGTGTAGGTGATAAGCACTTATATAAGATCTAGGGAGATAGCCCTTAAACCTAGAGGTCTACCTCTATTATAGGCAACCAACAATCCTAGAAGTATTCCAATGTTGAAAAAATATTATAGTAGGCTTGAAAAACCTCCTATAGGGTGTAATATTTGGTGACAATAATGCCCAATGGACTTCTGAAGGCAATTGGTCTTTTGCTTAGTTAGCAAGCAATTTACAGAGGTCACCAATAATGTTGTCCTTTTTATTTACCATTATTTATATAATTAATTATGCTTAAGTTCGTAAGGTATTTAATTTTTTTTTAATACTTTAATTAGTGTCAATATTCCTATTGAATTCACATGTAGGTCATATTGAGATTTTCCCTTAGTCTAAGAGGCTAATTGCAAAAGTTAAACATTTATTATTCCTTCTTGGTATGTTTTAAGATTTTTTTTTCAAAATTTCAGGTATTTTTGTCAAAATTAGGGTTTATTTTGATTTAATATATCCCATTAATTTATTCCATAGACATTCTTAGTTAATTTTTGGTCTTCATGACCACTTCTTGGTTGACCATATCAAGCTTCTAAAGCATGCTAAGGTGTGGATAAAGGAAATCAAAGGCAAAGTATAAGTTAATAAATAATGACATATATGTGGAGGTTAATAATATTTTTCATGCCTTTAATAAATTATTTTGATATTTCATACATGTATCTACAATACTTTTGAAAATATTTTGGTACTCCAATGCATATGCAAGGATGTATGGGCAATTTCATTCATTTTCAAGGGTAAAAGATTAGATTTTAATTAGTTTTAAGGTGTGTAAAGGATTATTAATGGATTTAATAGCTTCATATATGTTTATAATATATTATCCAAATATTATATAGTCAAAAAATACTTGAAATATGTTAAGACAGCTCAAATCTCTCTCAAAATTGATTTTTAGGCTTAAAATTACCCCAAATCCAACACATTATCTCAATAGAGAGGTTTCATGGATAATAATGGTTGATAAGAAGGTTTAAGATTTTTTTATAATGTCCTTTAATGGTTTTAGTATTATTAATAAGTATATATATTTATGAACAATTGTTAAAAAGCAAGATTGCTCCAAAACCCTTCAAAACCCTATCTAGAGAGCATGAATATTGCAAGTTTGAACTTTTGAAGTGTTTTTAATATTTATAAAGAATGAGAATTATATTTATTAAATTTTAATTATATAAATAAACATTTAACCAAGTTAAAATCATTATCAAAAGTTTTATACCTAAAAAATGGACCTAGATGATTCACTATGCATGAACAATAAACACCTATAGCCCTATAGACCTAAAAATGCATTTTTGGAGTGTTTTGAAACTTAAAATTTAGTTTATATTATTTTAAGATGTATAATGTCCATACATACATTTAAAAAAATATATATATCTTTATAACATGTGTAGCTCAAAGTATATATTTTTTACTAAACTAGCATGTTTATTACCTTAATAGATCCTAGGTGCATAAAAAATGCATAATTTGATTTTTAGAGCCCAAAAACCTATGATATTTTAAATAATAGTTGGGTGAAACATTTTATAATTTTTTTTAATAATTTCCTTATATTACCTAAGGAGAGATACAAGTAAAAATTACAGACATGAACATGCAAAATTGTTGAAAACTAGTTCTCAAGAAGGCTAAAAGTGCTAGAATTCAAGTTCTATTAATCAAAATGCTTTAAAACTTTGTGTGTTGGTGATACAAGGTTTTATAAATTTAATAAAGTTTTTTTAAACCTTTTTATTTCATTAATTAAGTATTTATAACTCATAAGGTTCAGGCAGGTCTTGTTGAGAAGTCTAGTTGGGTTATCATGGAGATTGTCTTGAGAGTGCCAATCTATTGAGCTTACATGTAAGTTGGTAAACCTTGTTTTATAAAAATGGTATATTAAAAAAATGTATAATTAAGGAATTGGATAAGAGATATATCTCTATAAAGAGATTCTCAATCACTAATGGATCTCACACCTACAAATTTGAACTAAGTCATCCTCAGGAGCCATGAAGGACATTGTGAGAAGCCTCAAAGCAACTGATATCAGGCATATGTTTCATGATATAAATTTTAATTGAATTTTTTAGGTATTAAATCATGATCATGTATATTTTAATACATGATAATAGGGTGAACATATTCAATAAGATCATCAAAAGAGGATATGAAATTATGTATTATCAATGCACCATCGTAATTGCCATTCAATAGAAGACCTCAACAACCTCAAGAAGACTAATACTCTATTTATAGGCCATTATTTGGATTTATGAATAGTTAAAGGTAGTTTAAATAGATATATATATTTTTAAAGAGTATTCAATCATCTCAAGAAGACCATCTCTTCCCTTTATGACAAAAATTAAGCAAGAAAAGTCAAATTAAATAAGGACTTCTATGCCCCTCACAAGGTAGAGTTTCATCATATAAGATTGGAGGATTTTGGTGAATGGTAAGTAAATATTTAAAATATAATATACAAATCTCCTTAAAAAATGGTCAAATTTCTTGATCTTTGACAACTTCAAGCTTAAATCAAAGACTTCTACACCCCCCTCCCAACTTGGAGACTTCAAAGTAAGTGTTAATATATTGGATAATAGAAGAGGATGTCAATTGAAGTTAAAATTTAGTTATGTTTCAATTTTCAAGCCTTAATAAGGGAATTGATGACAATATTTCATTATTTTACCCTCACTAAAGGCTCCTTTCACTATATGTATTTGTTTTTTATAAGTAACTAGATATACCTCTAGTTTGTTTTGGCTCAACCTTGCCAAAATTTTAGACTTGTAAATACGTTCTTGAGAAATAAATAAATAATTTTACCTTATCATATGCTATGTTATTGTGTGAAATTGATGAATTTTTTTATTTAATATTGTGATAATTAAATCATGTCCCTAATTTATGCCTAATCTTGTGCACCTTTGTGCATCAAACTTGATTTTGTGTAGTTTGTAGTTTATGTCTCTTTGAGTTTGTGCAATTCATAGTTGTGATGAATGCCATTTGAGATTCTTAAGACAAATGGTCATCCTTTTAGGTTCTATTATAAGATGAATCCTTTATGTAAAACACTTATTACTAAGATTAATTGGTGAATTGTGAGTTATCTTTGTGTGTGTCTAATCATGTTGAGGTATTCAATAATGGTGCATCACAAAAAATTTAGTCTTATAAGTATACGAAGTAACTATATCTCTATATTTTAATTATCAATAAGTAGTTTAGGAAAGGATAAAAGTGATTCATTAATGGAACCATCCATATCTAGAGGTTTACTTCCATTATAGGTCACCCATAACCTGTAAGTGTTCCTATTGTGTCAATTGGGTGAGGAAGCTTGAAGACCTTCCTCAAGGGTGAAACTAAAATTTAAAAATAATATTTTTCCCACTAGCATGCCAAAAATTGTTTTAAAATTGAGATTTCACCCTTGAGGAAGTTATTCAAGATTCCTCACCCAATTGACATAATGGGATCACTTTTAGGTTGTAGGTGATCTATAATAAAATTAAACCTCTTAAGAGGGATGGTTCCCTTGATGAATAAAATACAAACTAGAAGAGATACTAATGTGTCAATTGGGTGAGGAATCTTGAATACCTTCCTTAAGGGTTAAATATAAATTTGACATTATAGGTAATAGAGCTTTATGAATCATTATAAAGAAGATAACTAACTCTAAAACTCTAGAAACCCCATGACCTCAGTTTTCTCCCTTTGAATGCATTTTTGAACTCGTTAAATTCATGATAGTGATTATAAAACATTTTAAAGAGGTATATCAACCCATATAGTACCAAAATAAAAGTAAATACCCATAGATAAAACTTTCAAATGGTAAGAAATACTATGTTTTATCAAGGTTTATAGCTACATGCAAGATTCTTAAGGGGAAAAGTATTCCTAAGCATGAAAGGTTGTTGGAAATGAGTTGTTAAAAATGAAATAAAATTAATAAAACTATATAATATCTCTTTATTAAATAAATATGGTAAAAAAAACTCTAAGAAGACAACTTGAGCATGCATACCAGTTGACTATATAAGACTACTTGTAGGTAGTCATTAAGAAAAGTTTAGAATGAGAAAGTTGGTTGTTTTTGCTTGGATTTTATGGTATATAATTCATATGGAGATTTATTTAGTTTATTTTAAATTTTTAAAACACTTAGATAAGTTATCCAAGTCATTGGTGACTAGTTCAATCCAAGCTCTTTTGTTAAAGGTCTATTAGGCTTACATAGACTTAAGAAAATCAATATTTCCATTGAAGTTATAATATATAATAAAATGATAAAGGAATTGGTTTATTATTATGGTAAAATTATCTATAAAATCTCTTGAATAACATCCAAAAATATTTTAAAACCTCATGATTATCCTTTTCAATATTTTGCAAACACATACTCTAACCTTGTTTTCAATCATGGTGAGCTTGAGAGGTTTAAACCTGATGTGAAAACCTTGTTGAAAAGTTACATGGATTATAATAATAATGGTAAAAATTAATGAACTTTTATTTAATATATTTATAGTGAAATACCTATTTTTAAGATCTAGAACTTTATGAAGGATCCTTAATAAGGTGACTATGTCTAAACCTACCAAACCTTAAAATGTGAGCCTAATGAAGGGAATATATCATTTTGGAAAATTTAAAGGCCTATAAAGAATGTACTTAAAAATTATATATATATAATACTATAATAAATATTATATTATTATAGATAATCTTGTTTTAAGAAGGAGAGTGCACATAGATGTGTATATGTAGTTGAGAATACATGAGTTTTTAGGTAGTTCAATATGCACTTTGGAGTAAAATAAAGATTGAGATGGATTGAAAGACCAAGTAGAGTATATTAAAATAAATTATATCCTAACACATAATTTTTATGAGTTTTTAATAGGGAAAATAACATATAAAATTGTAAAATAAGGCATTTGATGTATACACACTCAAATGGATT